>CANYCX010129001.1:0-10578 GCA_948193385.1 Breynia disticha f. nivosa
TCTCTTTTACATGGTCAAACAAAATATTTATCGGTCAAAATAAATACGGAGATCGAATTTCTTGTGAAGATCTGGTTCAATTACCATCCCTACGGAAGGTATTCATTTAATGGAAGTTGATTAGAGATTAAGTGGAGCACAGGTGAAATGGGAGGTTGAATAGGATATAGTAGGAGAAGAATAGTTTGAGAAGGACGTAGTAGAGTAAATAGGAGCTTAAAAAAAGGTTTTATTTTTTTCACTTTCCGCACAGATTGGTTATTATAGACAGGACAGGAGGATCTCCCTCAATTTTATAATTACTTTGACAAGTCATTTCATCCCTTTTTTTCTTCCCAATATTACCCCTTCCATTTTTTCTTTTTTCTGTTAACATGCATTCATTGTCTTGTTTTCCTTTTGTAAAAATCTCCCACTTTTTTTGTTTGAAAATATTATGTTGTTAATGCTGCTACTTGAACTTGATTTATAATATTCATGGAATTTGTAAGATTATAGTTAAATTATGTAATACAAAGTGAAATTTTATGTATTATAAGAATAAATATTTACTTAATTTATGATTCTATTTTACTATGTTTTCACATAATTGTGTTCTCACTTAAGAATTTTATCGTAGAAAGCATTTTATTAGGGTAATATTTGTTAACATAATAATAGTAAGATAAAGATGAGATAATTGTAAGTGAAGATAAGAAATGTTTAAAATAAAATTGAAATTTATTATAAAAATATTTTCAAGTATTTATTAATTTTGTTGGAATGAAAAATTAAGAAAAACCAAAGATAAAAAATATTATGTTGGAATAAAAACCTATCATTTATCTTGGTTTTTTTTTTGCTAAGATAACCCTATCTTTTCTTTACAATTAGTTATAAATTTTAACAAATAGATTGAAAAGATTAAAATTTTTAGAATAAATACTTTTATCCCATCTCGAGTATCTTAAAGGTTAACAAACAATTGTGAAAATACATGGAATGTGTATTATTTCTACACAATATCTTTGAAGTTTTTATAGTAACAAGTGTTTCAAATAAAAAATGGAACAAACGTATTAAAGCCGAAATATATAACAGTAATACTACTAGAGAAAATTACTCTAATATTTATGCCGAAAGTTAGGCAACATTAATTTTGTTAGTTAAATATATTGTCAGAAACAGTTTCTTTTATGTACATCAGCATTTGAATTGAAAAATAAAGAAATACCAAATTAAAAAACGAATCATAACTTCACCTCAATAATTCAGCTTTGTAGCATATTGACCAGTTGTTTCTGTTCGGTTGCTTTTGAAAATGTGTCCATTTCTATTCTTATTGCATAATCCACTCATCTTCTTATACAATCTTCAAAATAAACTGACTTTTTCACTGTAAAACAGATAATTTCTTAGAAAGATGAAGAAATTTAGAGGATAATTAATTATAAAATTGGGTAAGTTGGCAGAGATAAGGGGGGGTATGGTATGGTATGGGTATGGGGGAGGGAAAAGCCAGACAGAATGATGAGGAAAAATGAAAAGTGAAGAAAAAAGAGAGGAAAAAAAGAAAAGTGTGGAGGTAACTCATCGCTGACACAGTGGGAAGAGAAAAGAGAGGGTCTGAACAGTGCAGAATGATAAGTCTCTATCAACTCTCGTCTCCTTGTGCCGCGAAACCCGGACTACAGTCTCCCCCACACCCACCTCTCCTCTCTCTCTCACAATCATTCACTCACTCATACGTTATATCACTCCCCCTCTCTCTTTCTCTCTCTTAGCTCTCTTCTCTACTTTAAAACTCCTCTCTTCTTTTATATCTCTTCTTCATAACTACTTCTCATTCTTCCTGGAGATATGCGGAGAAGATTTCTTTTATCTGTTTCATGAATTTATGAATTTCTGTAAGTTTTCACTCAACTTTTTCAGCTGCAAGAGTTCTTTTTTCTAGTGGGTTGCTTTTTTTGTTTTGAATGTGTGGAATACTTGAAAGACGACATCTTTGGTGCGAAGAGATTGTTGTGGGAGGTAAAGATGGTTTTTTGTAGGTGTGTTTTTGTGTTTTGAGCTAAAGATGAAGGCTTTCTTCCAAGTTGCACTTAAGATTTGTCTTTTTAATTTGTTCAAATAACTCTCTAAAATATTGTGGTACTTCAATATCGTTTAATTTGTTCTTTGGTGGGCTCTTTATTCCCACATTAGTAATGGTTTCACTTTAGGCCATCTTTAATTGGTTTGAAGGTTTGACCACCCAGATGAAAAAATTGTACTAGAGTTTAGACTATCAATTTTTCGAGTTTGTTGTGGTTGTCGCTTTGTAGGATGATAAGAAGTCAACATGTCACTTTTGTGGCTTAAAGATGGAATCTTTTGTCTAATATTTAATTAAATTCTCATTTTATTGCTTTGATGATGGCGTATAATTTGTCCTCAACCTTGGATAGTCTCCTTTTTCATTGCAGATAATATTTCCTGTTTTGGTAATTGAATAAAAGATGCTAAGCAAGTCTTCTAGAGATGTGGATTATCTGTGCCAATTTGTTCTTTTTTTGGTAAATATGTATGCTTTTTTTTTTAAAAAAATTAATGTACTTCCGTTGGCCTTGATTTGTTTCATTCTAAGATGCCATTTGTAAAGTTCTATGGTAAATATTTCGGATCAAATCACGTGGTTTAAAGTTCTATGGTAAAGTGCGTCTTTTTGTGGGTTATTCAATGAATTACTGAGGTCGTTAGCTGAACAATTGCTGATACCTGGAGTTTGATAATCATGATGTAAGGAGCATTTTTTGCATTTTGTGACTTGCATGGAGGTTGCATGATCATGCTATATGGAGTATGTAAATGTTCTAGATTGGCATCAAAATTTCATGATTTGGTCAAATTGAAGATTATGTGTTGGCCAATTTAAGAAATTCTTGTAAAGCTTGGCATCATGAAAAGAACATATGGATTGAATTTTATAGGTTTGCTCTTTGCCTGAATAGTTGTTTTCTTGTTGTGAGTTGATGGACCTTTTTGATTTGTTTTGTAAATTTATTTTTGATTGTTAGATTCGTATCGGACAGTCATGTCTCTTCTTCTCTAGTGTTTAATTGTTTTGAGGCCTTCATGTGGTATTTGATTTTAGCGTTATGCCGTTATTCGGAGTGCACTGATGCTTGCTAATGATCTCAGCAGTTCCATTATGAGGAGTTTAAGACAATGGGCAGTGGCTATTGTACCTGGAAATGAAGGAGAGGCAGCGTTGGAGAGCTGAAGAGGACGCTTTATTACGTGCATATGTCAAACAATATGGTCCCAGGGAGTGGAACCTTGTCTCGCAGCGCATGAACACACCCCTAAACCGGGATGCTAAATCGTGTTTAGAGAGGTGGAAGAATTACTTGAAACCAGGAATAAAGAAAGGGTCTCTTACTGAAGAGGAGCAGCGTCTTGTCATTCGCTTACAGGCAAAACACGGCAACAAATGGAAGAAAATTGCTGCTGAAGTTCCGGGCAGAACTGCTAAAAGATTAGGCAAGTGGTGGGAAGTGTTTAAGGAGAAGCAGCAGAGGGAGCAGAAGGAAAACAACAAGACAGTTGAACCAATTGACGAAGGCAAGTACGATAGAATTCTTGAAACGTTTGCAGAGAAGCTAGTCAAAGAGCGAGCTACGCCAACATATTCCATGGCTACTTCTAATGGAAGCTTTCTTCACACCGACCCTCCAACATCTGCACCTGCATTGCTTCCTCCATGGCTTTCTAATTCAAATGGAACCTCGGCTGTGAGGCCTCCTTCTCCCTCGGTAACCCTGACTCTTTCACCATCAACTGTGACAGCCACTCCTCCAATTCCATGGTTGCAGCCATCAGATAGAGGGCCAGTCCCAGAAAATGCTTCTCTTGCTTTAGGTGGCATCCCACCTCATGGACCAGTTAGTGCGTGCGGCGAGAACATGTTTGCGTCAGAACTGGTGGAATGCTGTAGAGAGCTAGAAGAAGGGCATCGAGCTCTTTCTGCGCACAAAAAGGAGGCTGCATGGAGGCTTAGAAGGGTAGAGCTGCAGCTGGAATCAGAGAAAGCTAACCGAAGGAGGGAGAAAATGGAGGAGATAGAGGCAAAGATTAATGCTTTAAGGGAAGAACAGAAGGCGTCTCTTGAAAGGATTGAAACCGACTACAAGGAACAGTTGGCAGGGTTGAGACGAGACGCGGAAGCTAAGGAGCAGAAATTGGCAGAGCAGTGGGCAGCAAAGCATATGCGTCTAAGCAAGTTTATGGAACAGATGATGTGCAGACCTAGGCTTGCGGCGGAGCCAAATGGTAGGTGAGTTGATGCAATATGAGGAGGCCGGTTGAGGCATAATCTGATCGATATGGTGGTCATCTCTTAATATAAGATTCTATGAAAGGGTCTATTTATGTTTTGATGTTGGTTGTGAAGGAATGTAAGGTGTAGACATGTTTAGTTATATTTGATTCTACATTTCAGAAATATGTAGCAAATATGTTGGCGGGCAGGGTGCCTGAATCACTTGGAATACAAGGGATATACTATTTTAACATCTTGCTGTAGACTATTCAATGTTTATTCGGTTGAGCTCAACTTTTTATGCCTACGCTACGCTCTTGTACAACACAATTTCATGTGTGCTTAACAGCTACCTGCACTGCAATATATATATATATATATATTTTCTTTACCATAACTTACACATGGCCATGGTTTTTAAACCTTGCTCGAACAAAAGTTTGAATTCTAACCTTAATTTTTTATTCACGATTTGTACTAGGTTAAAGTTTTGGTTCAGCGGGAATTTGAACGGTTTGGTCATACATTACGCTTTTATGATTTAGGTGGTTCAATTTTTTAGTTAATAAATATTTTGAGTTTTAACTTAAACCAAACCAAACATAATAATTTTTTTGACAAGTGAGCACAAATTAGCATGTTTCAAATTTAACGAAATAAAATGACTTCTTTGATTAAAAGAAGGAAAATTTATAAATAATAATTGTTTGGAATATTTTTGGACAAATACATAAAATTACATCAATTGATCTATTATTATTAAATGAAAAAATATATCAAATATTTATTGCTAAACTTAAATTGGAAATATATTAAAAATTTGAGTAAGGAAAAAAATTAAAGAGATTGGACTACGTTGCTTACATGTCCTTTCGATGTTTAAAAGAATCAAAGCTGATATAGTTATATAACCTTGAGTGGCTTGAGTTGAGTATACTCCCACTTACCTAAATTATGTTGTTTGAATGCCTATTCTATCATTCTAATAATGGAAACTTTAAACCCGAATCATCATCAAATTTAAAAGTAACATTTAGATAATTTTCATCCACTTTGTTTTCATTTTAAAAATTGCATCATTAATAAAAGAATTTTTAAGTCCTTCCATCATAGCACCAACAACAATATAAGTAAGTTGCTTCAGTTAAAAATTGATGAAAAGTCGATTTGTAAACATGACCAAAATATTTTCCCATTAGGTTGAAAAAAGACGAATTTCTTTTAATGCTGGAATAGAACATAATAAATTTTTATATTCAATAGATTAATCAAGTAATCTAAAAGGAGAATTCCATCTAGCAGGAACATCTTTTGGTAGCTCCATGTTGCTTACAAAATTCTCCATTCTCTCATAACTTGTGTGCAATGCTCAATATAGTTAATAATATTTTTAATAGGAATTATGTGAATATCCATAATACGCAAAACATCTTGCTCACGTAAATTTAAAATATGACACGCACATCTTACATAAAAAATTGCCTCCATAATTTGGTTGACAAGCTAATTTTAAAGAAAAAATTGAGGCAATACTTGCAAATGCATTATCAAAAGAAATTAAAAAAAAATTCTATTAAATAATCTATATTCTTTCAAAATTTCTAAAATTAAATTACGTATATTTTCTGAGTATGTCTACCTTCAAGCCATCTATATGCAATAACTCTTTTTTTTAGAACACAATTCTCATCAATCAAATGATAAGTAATATACCTATATAAGAGTTTATTTGCCGACGATCACTCTAAATATCAGAACAAATTGAAAATGAATAGTATTATTTTCAAATTAAGTTATTAATTTTTTTTCATTCTTATATAATTATAAAAGATGTTTTTAAAATATTTCTAGAAACTTTTTTATTAATAGGATTCGAACAGTTTTTCTAATACCAATTAAAACTCAACTTTTCACCAAAACTAAAAGATAAATGATTAAGGGCAATAAAAGTAGTTAAGTCTTTTCTACGGACCGAATCACTATGATTAAATAATTGAGCGAAATCGGAAGAATTCGCAAACACATGTTTGGCCTTTGTTCAGTCTCACCTTAAATTGATGTTTCTCACGTATTCTTTGAGAGTTTCATAAACGCCTTTTTTTTAAAATAAAAGTAATTAAACTTTATTGCAATAGTTACATTTAGCTTTAAATGTCCCATTCTCATTTTATTTGGTATTTCCGTGAAATGAATTTCGAAAGTGTCACTTTATTATCTACTAACTTTGCCACCTAAAAAATAAACATAAACCAATAATATTTTAAAATATCAATAATATGTGAATTGTGAAAAAAATTATAAAGATTAAATAGATACCTTCACTTTGCACCCCACATTTGTTTGCGATGAAATACTTTCTTATGTTGAAAATTCGTAACACTTGCTAATATTACCTCTTGAATTTGCAATTTCTTAAAAATTATATAAATATTTTTAATATGTAATAAGATAATAAGAATAAAATAATTGTAAATTTTAATTAATCAAAATAATTAAAGAGAGTAGAAAATATTAGAAAACTTTATAAAAGAGAGAAAGAGAAATATAATGTAAATTGAATGGATAGTAATGAATATTTATAGGTGAATAAAAAAATTAAAGACCTTTTGAGAGTTAAAGCAAAACTTAAGCATTGGTAATTTGGTATGGATCATTGCCACACTTAATTGGCTATTCTCATCAATTATTTGCCGAACATAACATGTCTCAATTACTCCTTTCATCTCACAATGTATGTCGTTTAAATTTTTACACACAAATTTAAAATATATTTAATATGTTTTATGTTTGTGTTCAATTGACTATTATGCCCTTTGACTTGGGCACATAATAAGAATTAAATTAAACTTGTATTAGAAATATAAAACTAATAAGAATAATCTTTGGAAAATTTTATTAAATTTGCATTGATAATACAAAATAACATGTAATATAAAAAAATACAACTTTTTAAAACGACAATTATTGTGAGACGGAAGGAGTTTCATTAGAAACCGACAACAATCATATGCCAAAACTTAAATCAACGCAATTCTATTTTTTTTCTTCAGTTACAACAATCATATTTTTTCATTGACATAATCCTTAATATTTTTTTATATTATATATATTGTTTAATTAGTAATTACATATGGGATAATGTGTTTTATAATGACACTTAGTTAGAATCTTTTAATAAACAGTTCTATTATTGACAAAAGTTTTGAATTTGCAAACAGTAATAATATTATTTGAAATTAAAATTAGATTGGATATAGATGAAACAATATCATAATTCAAATCAAGTTTTATATTTGGATAAGTGATTAGCTATGAGTAGAAAAAAAGATAAATAGAAAAATTAAGATACAAATAGAAAAATTAGATTGTTACTTGTGTAACTTGAATGCATAGTTTTCAAAACAAACAAAATTTTATAAAAATATTTAAAATATACATGAATATGCACTGATTACTTTTTTTATTCAAAAAGAGAATGAAAAAAAATATGGAAAAAGTAAACCAATAATTATTAAGTAAATTAAAAATAAAAAATAAATTGATTGTGAAAGAGAAAAACTAAATAAAATTAATTAGTATGCATATATTAGTATTAAATTGGAGTGAGAACATAGAATTAGTGGTAGACTTTCTTTGGGTGATGAAGATGTGGAAGATACACGACTAAAGAACTTGTTTTCTAGAGCTTTAGCAATTGTTGGATCCATACACGACGTGTCTGTGCAATTGGTATTTACCTCTGACAAATCCATCATACACAAATCCTTCAAGACAGAGGTCCAACACTATGAAAATGAGATGCATTTGATTCAACAGGTAGCAATCCTTTTATATATTCTCAGAGGGGAACTTCACAAGGAAAGGTTCCATAGACTATCACAAGATGTGATGTGATGTGGAGGTCCAACAAAATGAAAATAACATGCATTTGATTCAATCACTTTCGACTGCTGTTGACCCACAAAATGTAGAAGTTTGGCAGAATCGCCTCTGCAGTGTGATGAGGATCTTTCGCGTAAAGGTGTCATGAGAGCGAAGCAAAGTCTTAGACTCGGAGAAAATTTTGAAGCAAGCGAATTGTGAAGATTCTAGCGAAGTGATCTGTGGAATAGCGAATCAGAGAATCATCGAGAGATGGAGTAAACGACGGCAAAGACATCAGCACTAGCGAAGGGTAAAGGAGTTCGCTCAAACAAGACCTATTAAGGCTCGCGCTCGATAAGTTGGTGACGCGAGCTTGACAAGGAAGAAATTAATTAGGAAAGGCGGGGACAGTTATTGAAGGCAGTTGCAGAAATTTAAACAAGAAACTGATCCGTGCGTGGGGCAATGGAGCGGTTGAGCAGTTCTGAACATGTGTCTTTTGAAAATTCCTAAATGTTCGGATCGTGGGGATAACTACATGAAGGAACTATAAATAGAAGAAAATAAGTGGGAAGAAAAGGACACAACACACACTACTCTTACTTTATGCCTTTTGTTTTCTTTTAGTTTTATTCACGTAGTGCAAACTCTTCACTTACTAAAAGTGCCGAAGGGATCACTTGCAAAATTGCAAGGATGTCATCTTCTGAGGCGTCCTCTGTAAGTGTTTTATTGTAATCTTAGAGTTTACATTAATGCAGTCACTTTCACGCAATTTATATTTCTTGCATTTCGTTTGCTTTACGATTTTCCGCACATAGGGGTAGAATAACTTAATTTAGTTAATTATTAGTCTAGTCTAACTTCACCCAAAAGTCCTAAGTGTTTTAGGAAAAACGAACCCACGTATACGCAACTGCTTATGCGCGCGACCACACCATTTTTACCTCGAATCGCTTATCGCAACCGCGAAATAATTGGCCCAACAGATTTGGCGACCACAGTGAGAGTTTTAGTTGCAAGGTTTGAAGCTATGACTAAGCGAATTACTCGCAACAACACTTTGGTTGGCCAGGACGCCCTTGGCGAGTCAGGTGAACCTCGAACCTTCAGCGAAGGGAACCAATCTCCAGAGAAGTTGAAGTCTAAGTCTTCATCTTCGTAGAGTATTCCTAGGACTAGTTTTCAAGAATACTACGAAACGAAGATGGCAGAGATAGAGCACAATGCAGAACTCAGGAAAGAGTTACTCAGGCGCCAACTTGACGAGATTCAATCTCAGATAACTGTTTCTTGGTCCCATTCCGAGGAGTTTTCCAAACAGTAGAGAGATTCTTTGGTGGGAAAATTCCAAGAACAGAAAGAAGAAATGTGCGAATCTTTTCAAAGGATGGAAAGTAACATAAGTTTATGCACCAAAAACTTAATTCGCTAAATTAACACTATTCAATCTGAACAGAATTTAAACGTTAACAATTCTACGCACAAGGTGTTAGATGAGATGTGTAAAAAGGTCCACGATCTGCATGTTTCAAATCAAAGAAACGGGGATAGGATTATCGGTGATTTGAACCATTTGGTTCATGAGTCGCAAGGTCCGTTATCCAAGCAGATTGCCAAGGAACTTGAACTCCTACTTGACCATAGGGCGGAGAAAGGAAAATTTGTAAATGAGGGAATCCCACACTCTGTTCCTAGAGTAGTGATTTTGCCTGCTTCACCCCATAGGTACCAAGGTACTGCGGGTTATACCGGTTTGTATAATAATGACCTATCTGAACCAGGGCCATCAAGCAGAACAAATCTAACAGGGTCAGGACCATCTTTGGGGTATCGTTCGGGCACCAATGCGACTAACCCGATTGGCTCTAACGTATTGCCAAGCGCGAACCCTCAGGGTTATCCGCCTCTACCTGTGCCAAATGTACCTTTGGGGCAAGTTCCACATATGGTCTACCAAGCCCCAAACATCGCTGAGATTCCTGCATTGGGAACTCAGAGTGCAATTCCCACGGTTTACCCTCCTGCCATGCAGAGAGGTGCGCTTTATTTGACTTCTTTCCAGTGCGACTGCCCCAGAATTCGGCGCGACTTTGCTTACCACAACGACTGCTAATCCAGTTAATAATTGTGGCGGAGCGAGCCCAAATGTGCTCGGGGTTACTCAAGAGCAATTGGCTAACATGATAGAGCGGATGTATGGTCCACAGTTGCACCGCATTAACCGGATCGCTTATAGAAAATCTTACCCTGACTACATTGATCGGGATTATCCTTTTCCAAGGGGATATAAAGTGCCAGAGTTCACTTTATTTTTCGGCGATGAGAAAATGTCTGCGATCGAGCATGTGGCTCGATTCACCTTCCATCGTGGAGAAGTTTCGGGAGATGACTTTCTAAAATTAAAGTTGTTCCCAAGTTCGCTGACAGGAATA
>CANYCX010129046.1:0-10247 GCA_948193385.1 Breynia disticha f. nivosa
ATAATAGTGTCAAAATTATACTTCTTTATGAAACAAAACTTGTCTAGATTTTGACTTGTTTTCGTGAAGAAAATTACTTCGTAAAATATGAACAATTCACTGCAACTTACTATTCACGTGTACAGTAGTATATGCATGTCACTATTCAAAGTACTGTTCACGTGTACTATTTGCATGTCACTATTCATGCATGGCATCTGCACTATTCATGTACTATGCATATCATCCGCACAGTGTTATTTTTCTACTGTTCATTTAATTAAGCACAATTCATATAATTCAAATATAGTGCAATTGCAAACTATTTTTCATGAATTCACATAAGAATTATTTGGAAATTAAATCAACATTTACGTGCAAATAATTTCGTATTTTACGATCCAATAAATAGTAAAATACTATTTATACAAAAAATAATTCTAGCACATATTTATCAATTTAGAAAAATATCAAAACATATTTTGCAATTCAGCACATTATAAATATAATTCTTAACATGTTTATCAATTTAACATATTATCAGTAACAAATAGAATTCTTAACATGTTTATCAATTTAACACATTATCAATTTAGCACATTATCAAAACATATAAACATTTTATCCAACAATATATATTTATACCCATCATCAATCTTACATTCGTTCATATATTCCATATTCCACATAACAACATCATTTTTACCCACACATTAAGCTAGAAAGCTAATGCAACCACATAATGCATGCCCTGGTGACTCAATTCGTTTAATGTGCACGTGAGAAATTTAACTCCCATAGTTGGCAATACCCCTTTTATTTGAGCTTTTGCTCGGTTGGCAATACCCCTTCTGTTTGATTGGCAATACCCCTTGTCATATTGAGCTCTCGCTCGTTTGGCAATACCCCTTTTTTATATTGAGCTTTCGCTCGATTGGCAATACCCCTTAATGAACACACAATTATGACCATCACAAGTATAGATGACATGTATGTATGATATGTAACACCTTTCAACAACCCTCACTAACATCATGTCATCATTCAATCAAATGCACAAGAACATGCTACTAACAAATTCTACATATTTGAAATGAATTCTTACTATCCTCCTAAGAACACATTTTTGCCAATACATGTCACATAGAACATTTAAACCATACCATTTTCATAAAACATAGAACTTTTCAAAGCAAGACACCAAACTCATGCGTGAACAATCAACTTATATATACTCCATCATTCATAAAACAAGCCACACACATATAATCAACCATTCATAACAAATTCACTAAAGTAAGTGGCAAAAGCACTTACCTCGGGCTCCAAAACTCAATCTGTCGCCCGATTCCTGAGTCAGGTTCCGAATGTCGTCACCTACACATGTTAAATCATATTTACCATTAATTAACATACAATGTACCTCACTCTAACCTCCCCTACTGATTTTCTGCAAAATCCCAAAACTTTCCTAAAACCCTACTCTTTTAAATCTCACCAAATCTTATGTTTTATGGTTAAAGGCTTATGAAATCATAAACTACAATGAAAACCTATCAAAACCCTACCAAATTCATCTATTTTCCCACTCATTTCAGTTCAAGATGAGGGATCTTACCTTCTTTCCCATAGCTTTCAAACCTAGTTAGAGGAGGAATCGATTGAAGAGAACAATCGCTGTTAATCCGCTGAAAATACTGGGTTTGTTGGTAGATTAATTGTTTGGAAGACTCTAAAATGATAGTTTGAGTGTTTTGGAAGGTGTTGAGTGAACAAAGAAGAAGAGCGCGCGGTTCTGTCTTGATACAGATGTCGGGCACAGCCTTGGGCATAGGTCGTGCCTCAGGTCGTGTCCTGCCTTTCTCACACGTTCTAGGCACGACTCATGCCCATGACTTGTGCCAACCTTTCCAGCAGCAACGAGCACGCTCCATGGCACGATCGTGCCGAACCCTGCGAATTTAAAGTAGAATTTGCAGTTTTTAACTTCGATTTTCACACTTATATCAATATATATATAATCACATAATATCAAAAACATCATACACAATATGCATTCAATATCACCCAACCATCAATCTCAACATAATATCAAGTCACATCGCAACTTATGACGTAAGCAAGTATCATCTATCTCAACCACATTCACAAATAATTCACACGATTATAACCGCATAAAGTTAACCATGCATAGGCAACAAAAGGCAAGTAAGTGTCGAGTCCACACTCACCTCGCAAGTCCAGGCTGAATTTGCCTTCTTAGCGACATTTTAATTCTGTCCTAATTTTCGTTTCCTAAATGTTCACACACACAAGGTTAATCATAAATCAACATTCGAATAGTTAAATTCTCTAGTCTTAATATAATTCATATTCCTTAACCTTCTTATTTTATTTCTCATTTCCCTTTACAGATTTACGTGTATCTCATAAATTTGATTTAAGACTCCAAATTTTAATAAATAAAGTTGAGAATCCTTACCTTAACAAAACTCATAGTTACTCCTCTACAACACATTAAGTTTTAACTTAATTATCTCGTATTTCTAGAAATTTCAACTTAGTCCTTAGGGATATTTTAACTCTTAATTTTGCCCCTTGCAATTATAACTTCACCATAATAGTCCCTACAAAAATAAAAATGACAATAACCCCCTCTTAATTTATGTCACCTACATATAAATCCATGCACAAAATTTTACTTCAATCTAGTCCCAAATCAATCTTAACCTAAAAAAAAAAACAAATCCTCCAGTTTAATTCCACTATCAAGTTGACTCCCATTACATTACTCTTAACATCACATATAACAAACAACACTCAAAATCAAACAATCATAAAATTTAGTTTTCAATTCAATAATAATACATTTTTTTTAAACCCACCTAATGGAATTTTCTAGTTTCAAATCCAACCTCCAGTGTTCCCAAATTGCTCCTGACCAAAATAACATAAACATAAGTTTTTAAAATGAAGCAAATTGTGTGAGACGGTTTGAGAGAAGACCCACCTCATTTTCTCTCGAACAACTAAATAGTGGTAGTATTTCAGAGGCAAAAATGTCGATTGGAGGACAAAATGCAGAGAAACAAGGGGAAGGTGTCAAAGAGGGGGTGGGTTTCTGAAGGATAGGGATAGGTGTCGGTGAAGGAAATTGACCGTGGTTAGGGGTGAGACTAAGGAAGATGAGTGACGACTGGAGGTGCAGCGTCGATGAAGGCATGACGGTTGGAGTTGGTTTTTGTGAAGGGATAACTAGGGTTTTGGACAAAAAGGAGATGGTGGATACTAGAGAATTGAGGGTGTTCGTCAAGAGTGGTGGTTTTGTGCGTGAGACATGGTGAGTGGAAAGAGAGGAAGGGACACTCGAGGGAGATGATGAGTGTGAGGAAGAGAGTGACGGCTACTGGCGTTTGAAGGTTGTAGTCAGTAGAGGGCATTCAAGAGACCAAACTGAGGCAACAATTTGGGTTAAAAGAGGAGGAATGGACGTGTGGATTGAGAGAGAGAACACGAGAGGAGGTGAAGAAATAATTTGTGGGAAGGGGAAAGAAGGAAGTGACGAGAGAGGGAAGAAAAAAGGAATGGGGCGACTTGCAAAGACGAAGGAGAGGGAGTTTTTAGGGTTTATTAAGTGTGTGGTGTTCTTTTCGGGTTAAGTGTGTTTTTATAGTGAAGGGTCACAATTGTGCGACTTATGGACCCAAATGCCATTATTTGCAAATAATTCGTTTGATTTATGTTTTTATTTTTGTCTTATTGTTTTTATTTAATATAATGCTAAATTTTATTTATCCTAATTTTCGAATATTTATTTAATTTTTTTAAATTCTAAATAAAGTATTTTGTAGGCTAAAAATATATGAAAAATTATTATTTATTGATTTATTATTATTATTTATATATTTATTTATTTTCAAAAATTCAAAATTTTAGGGCGTTATAACTCTCTCCTCCTTATAATAAATTTTGTTCTAAAAATTTGCTAAGCTTATGTTATGTTTAACAGAATCCACTCATGACAATACTCACACAAGTTCTAGGATTATACATGTGTCAATAGCTCCTCTCACCTTTACATTAATCCATTGCTAGTGACACCCATACATAGTTTAGCCTTTTTCCTCTACATAACTTAATCATCCAAGAAAACTTTTGAGTATTTTTATCGTGTTTAAATTATACCTCTCATATTGATCCATAGTTATCTTTCCTCCACAAGTCTCTCAATTTTACTTAAATTCATTATTTCTAAATCATGTTCTCGGTAACCTCAATCATGCATATCATTTGTCCCCTCACAATTGTACTATTACTTTACTCTCCATCACATTTACTATTTTTCTTTATTCTCTAAAGATTCCACTAAACATACAACAATCAAGTTTTTCTCATAATACACTCACGTTAGATAATATCTGTTTACTCACTTTAACTTACTTCCCAAAATTTATGAAGAATGTTCATATCCTCACTTTTTTAACTCTCTATCTCCAAATTTCTCAACAATTTCTGAATCTACATTCTCAAATAATTATTCATTAGTCATTCGTTTCGATTCTCCAAAATTATTATTGCACTAAATTTGCCCACTTACATTTCTATTCCTAGTTTGTTCCATTATCACATTCGCAATACAGTTTTTCTACTCTTTCAAATCTCTAATGATACATTTTTATGACTCCAGGAACCTCAAATTCGTTCATTCTCTTTGTCAATCATCATAGATAAATGTTAGTTTTCCCATTTTTCCTCGATTACTTTCTAAGTTCACCTTAACTTCACTTTTTTCTCTCTTCATTTACTACACAATTCTTAATTCCACAAGTCATACCACAGCTAAGTACAATCACAATTTGCACCAAAATAATAATTATTCAAAATTTAAGCATAATGACCAACAATGTATTTCACTCTAAGCATTAAGACTCAATACCCTATCAAGAATACTAACACAACACATAGTTCAAAAAATTATGATCACAACAACATGCATAACACCAAGTACCCTGATCCACATGCTCCCAATTATTTCTCCTCAACTAACCCAAACCATTCACAACAAACAACAAATACGTATTAACCATAAACCAACATGTCAAAACAAGACAAGTAAATTTTATAACTCCTATTGCTACATACATCCTCCAATTCATCATTTAATGTAGACATATTCAAGTATCAACAACTCATACATCAAAATTCTCATAGCACAATATCGCGTAGTCCAGCCTCAAAACTCCTAACTCAACTCAATTACACCATAATCTACACAATCAATTTCACACAACAATTCAAATATAAATCAATTTTGCTCAACCATCAAATAAGTAAATTCCACACCACAAATCAAATATCACTGATTTAACCGCAACCATTTCAACTCAATTTTAACCATCAATCAATAAAAATCCCAATTATATCTACTTACATACATCAACCATTTTTCCACTGTCAATTTCATTCAATTTCATAAGACATTTAACCTTTCAAATAATCAATCACAATCTATCACAAATGCTTATAACATACATTACATATGCATTAGCCAATAATTTCTCATAAGGTGATATCGTACTTAACAAATGGTGAAAATTCCAATCATTCGTCATCCCTACATGCATCCAACTAAATTAACCAATAAGTTTAGTTATATCCATTCTTTATTAGCAATATTTAACTTATCAACCACCAAATTATCATCAATCATTATAATAGGACTCCCAACACAACAACAAAATCATGTAAGCAAGTGACACAAATTTAACTCAAATTTATATTTTTCCTATAATTTAACTTTTAACAATCAAATCATCAGTACACACAAGCATGCATACCTTAAAGCAACCAATCATGAGGATTCCACGAGGTTAGAGCACAACAATTTCCTTAAAATCTATTTGATTTTCAAAACCAAAACATTGTATTAAAAGCCAAAAAATGCATATGTATTAAAAACAATGCAATTATCCCTAAGGAATCTAATTCCTCCTCTAATACCACTAAATGTTACGCCTAAAATTTAATTCTATTTATTTTCAATTAATTTCAAAAAGTAAATTTTTTTAAAATACATAAGATAGTCTAATGCTCACTGAAGGTGTATATGTGGATTTTTCAAAAAAATACAAGACATTGAATAATGTAAAATGTTCTCAGTATGTAACTCCCTCGAATTTAACCTCTAAAAATAAATGAAAATCAAGCCTAAACAATGCTAGGAGAGATAAAGATCATGCGGGGGTCGAGGTAGAGTGAAACGGGGGTTAAAATGCAGAAAACAGCATGCTGGAGCTGAGTAACGCACATTACTCATAGAATAACGTACGTTATTCTGGCAGATTCCTAGAATAATGCATGTTGACTAACATACATTATTTTCTTCCAAGCCTACATTATCGAGACCCTGGACTCATCATTTAAGCACAGAAAACAACCCAAAACTGAACAAAAACACCCTAGAAACGCAAAAACACTCTCCTAAACCCTAACACACTTCCTTAAGGTCTCCTAAACATAAATCCCCTCTACCCACATACAAATTATAGTAAAAAAACACAAAATCCTCATCTTCTACTGGATTTCTATTCTTGCCTAAGTTAGAGGAGATCACCCGATCGAGAAATTTGTAGGAGCCAAATTTGCAGAAAAGCCAGAGCGACCGTCGGAGGGGTTGCTTAGGTTTGGAGGTAAGTGTATGCCCTGTCAGTTACTTATCCTTATCTAGTCTATGCAGGGTTAAGTATGTTGGCTTTAAATGCTGAAAATAATGTTAAAATGATGACGAAGTTGTATGCTTTGCTTATGTGATGTGATTTATGTGGGTTTGCTTAGGTACTTATTGTTTCATTATGCTAGAGATATGTGCAAAATGTCTTATTGTGTGGATCAATGTTGATTTGCTTGAACAATGAAATAGAAGACATGTAGGCTATGAAATAGGATATGTGGAATGTGTGTGTTAGAATGCTTTAATGTACATGATTGATGTGTGTTGATTTTGTTTACATGAAAAGGATGTGTGTCGCTTGATTTTTATATGGATATTCAAATGTTTTGAGGAAATAAGACTAATATGTGTGTTTAAGTTAGGCTTAGTGAAATCAAAGGGTGGTGCCTTGAGATGTAGGCTATATATTTTATGCTGGTAATTTGAAGTTGATTACTTTTGAATTCATGATGTCCAAATGTGTGATTGATAATGATTGATTTTGATTCTAGTAAGTGGATGCCTTGTTAAGAGCTAATTTGGATATACAAGAGTGTTGAGAAAATAATGCAATATGTGCTTGAAAATGTTGAATAATGGTTTACAGGAAAATGTGTGATCTGTAAAACATGTGCGTTCATGACATACATGCATGTGTTATACATGTAGTGTTGAGTCGATAATATTATAAGAAGAGTGTAGGACCCTTGGTTGAACAACGCAGATATAGATAGCTATGTGAGAGTGAGAGATTCTAATCACATATGTTATGGATGTAAGAACACCATGTAAGTGAATGATTCTAATCACATGTGCCTAGATAGAGATTTGGTAATACAAGATTGAGTGGTTCTAATCGCATATACCCAAAATGAGAAAGTGTCATGTGAGAGTGAACGATTCTAATCACAATGTGCCTAGATAGAGATTTAGTAACGCGAGAGTGAGTGATTCTAATCACATGTGCCTAGATAGAGATTTGGTAATACAAGATTGAGTGGTTCTAATTGCATATACCCAAAATGAGAAAGTGTCATGTGAGAGTGAACGATTCTAATCACAATGTGCCTAGATAGAGATTTGGTAACGCGAGAGTGAGTGATTCTAATCACATGTGCCTAGATAGAGATTTGGTAATGCAAGATTGAGTGATTCTAATCACATATGCCTAGATAGAGATTTGGTAATGCGAGAGTGAGTGATTCTAGTTGCATATACTCAGAATGAGAAAGTGTCATGTGAGAGTGAGCGATTCTAATCACAATGACACGAGTAATGTGAGAGTGAATGATTCTAATCACATGTGCCTAGATAGAGATTTGGGAATGCGAGAGTGAGTGATTCTAATTGCATATACCCGAAATGAGAAAGTGTCATGTGAGAGTGAGCAATTCTAATCACAATGAAACAAACAATATGAGAGTGAGTGATTCCAATCCTATGTGCCTGGATAGAGATTTAATAATACGAGAGTGAGTGATTCTAATCACATATACCCAGATTGAGAAAGTGTCAGATGAAAGTGAGCAATTCTAATCACAATGATGGGCAATGCGAGATTGAGTGGTTCTAATCACATGTGTTTGGATGGAGATTTGGTAATGTGAGAGTGAGTGATTCTAATCGCATATACCCAAAATGAGAAAGTGTCATGTTAGAGTGAGCAATTCTAACCACAGTGACATGGGAAATGTGAGAGTGAGTGATTCTTATCACATGTGCCTGGGTAGAGATTGGTAATGCGAGAGTGAGTGATTCTAATCGCATATACTGGAACGAAAAGGTGTCATACAAAATTGAGTGATTCTAAGCATATGGACACTGATTGAACAACCATGGAAAAGAGAGAGAGAATCATCTAAGAGAGAGAAAATATGACATTAAGATAAAATAAAAGGCATATTATAAGGATAATGCATATGCATTAGTCATACTTAGGATTTATAATATGAATGATTGATGAGTATCTATTCCATTATATTGTTGTATGTTGTATGAATTTTGATTTATCTAATGATATGTGTTGCATGAATAAAGTGTTTAAGAATGTTAATGTATAGTATACAACATGTGATTGATTGTATGACATGGTTCTCATAAATGAGTTGAGTGAGAATGTTGAATGTTTGGAGAATGTTGAATGGCTTGTTTCAAATGTTGTAAAGTTGATTGAATGCATGGTAATTGGATGGTTTGATTGATTTGGATGAGAATAAGGCATGTTAGCATGTGGATGATACTGTTATGTTTACGGATGATTTACATGTGTGTGTTCATAGGAAGGAAAGTGCATGCGCTGGCTAACGAGTTAGGGTTGAAATGTCGTGAAAGGTGTTTTGAAGGTTAGTTGTTTTCATGTAAGAGTATTTAGAGGTGTTGATTAGGGCATTATGAATATCAATGAGGAATGCATACGTGATGAATTGAAAGTGTAATTAAACATGTAGGTCATGTATTGGAAAAGGTTAGCTGTTATGTGAAATTCGTGAAAATAAGGATGAATTGTGCTTGCTTGTGTTAATGGTGTGATGCTTAATGTGTTTTATCTTTGTGTGCTAGTATGAGCCTTAATATGTAAGTGAAATGGTGTGGGATGTACATGGTTTGATGCTAGTTAAGGTAAAAATTGGTTAAGTGTTGGTGTGATTTGAATTGAGAAAATGCATATTGGAGGTCAATAACGTTTGTTTAGCATAGGGATTAACCTACGTTACCTTGGGTTATGTACGTTATTTCCTTTTAAACCTACATTACTCTGGATGGCAGCATGAATAACGCACATTAATCAGATAGATTAACATACGTTATTCCTGTCAAGGGGTAGTACTGACCTATATACTTTGCCCTGACACATCCCATAGTTAGTACCTGACCTGGGCCGAGTTAGAAACTTGATATTCCACCCTTTTAGACTAAATAACACTAAAGAAAAATTGGATGAAACACTTAGATAATGTACCCTAGAATCTAAGAAAAAGATTGGAGCACTTCCCGAAGGTACAGAGCGAAACCCTACTAATCGAGATTAAACGAACGAGTGTACAAGACTTTATATGGTTAGGTAAGGGACGAGAGGTACATACACTTACTGAGTTTTGTACTCATGTTTACTGTGGTTGTGTTTTGTGTGTACAGACTAGGGAATCTGTTGCGTAGATTGTTTACAATCAATGCTCTTGTGGAGATTTTTGGGGACCGTTGCTACGAGGTCGAGGAGTGCACCCACTTATTATGATTTGTTTTAAAGATTTGATGTGTAAATAAAGTATTTTCTCCTAATGTTTTGAAACGATGTGTAGGGCTTTTCCATAGGACACTAAGTTTTACTTATGATTTATTTAGTAGGGTTTTCCTTTACAATTCTTTCTTGCATTTCCTTTTTAACTGATGCTAGTTTTTCGCAAACTAAGCGCCGCACATAATAGTAAGTTTTGATAAATCGTTGTGTTTCAAATATAAGTTTTGAAAAAAATTATAGTTCGGAAAAATGATAAATAAGTTGATTGTCATGGAAAAAGAGATTTGAGTTTTTAGCATCACACAACAAAACAACTTACAT
>CANYCX010129081.1:0-18641 GCA_948193385.1 Breynia disticha f. nivosa
AATGCATCGAAAGCCATTCTTCTATTTTCTCTCTCATACATAACTTATCTGATTGAATGTATTACTTTTAAAAGAAAAAAAATATAGGGCATTTCCCATCTTTATATATAAAATGAACTTTGAGGATTTGGGGCGTCACATATGGTATTCTTGAGAGTGTCACCTTGGAGAGGCGTAATCTGATTTGAGATGAAAGGAAAGTTGAGTCTGAGATATGTGGGACCTTATGAGATCATTGAGAAGTTTGGGCCACTTACTTATTAGCTATGTCTACCAAAAGAGTTTTCCAGACTTCACAATGTGTTCCATGTCTCGATGTTGAGGAGGTTAGCCCTCTAGAGTTAGAGATAGCTGAGGATCTCACCTACGAGAAGGAGCAAGTTGAGATATTAGATTGACAGATCTGACAGTTGTGGAATGGAGAAATCTCTATGGTAAAGGTGAAGTGGAGTTTCCACTCGCCTAAGTAGGCTACTTGGGAGGTGGAGAGCGACATGCAAGAGGGGTACCCGCATTTATTTTTTGAGGCTTGATGAGTTTGAGGTCAGCTTTGAACCTTGTTGTTTACTTTGAGGTTAAGAGCCTTAAGTTTGAATGTTGATTTGTCTTGGTTAGAAAAACAACTTGTTTCAAATTTTGGGGACAAAATTTCTTAAGGGGAGAGCTGTAACGCCACAAAAGATGTCCCTTTTATATTGGAATAGTGTCTAATATAAGTTGGAAGAATGTATATTTAGGGATATGTATATCTGGGATTGAAAGAGGTCGAAAAATGGTAAGTGCAGTAGTCTGCACATAATTATGTACGTTAATGGTGTGATTAATGTACATTAATGGTGTCATTAACGTACGTTCATGTTGTCATTAACGTAAGTTAAGCTGGGTTTTAGGGGAATAACATATGTTAGCTTTATGAATATCGTACGCTATTAATCCCTGAATCTCTAGAATAATGTATGTTGTTAAACATACGTTAATTTTTCCAAACCTATGTTATTCAGAATCTGGACACACATTAAAGAGACTTAAAAATACCCAAACTGAAACAAAACTCTTTTAAACTCTCTCAAACTCTCCCAAACCCTCAAACGACAATCCTAAGACCTCCCAAACACAAAACCTACCTACAAACCCAAGAATTTATGCGAATTAACAATAAACTTGTTCCCTCATCCGATTCCTCCACATTAGGGTTTTTGAAGCAAAGAGGAGAAAAGATAAATTCCTTATCATAAGCTTAAATTTGTGGGAAATAAAGTACATTTGGTAAGGTTTTGTTGGGTTTCATGGTACTTGATGAATCCACAAACATTTAACAGAAAATCAGAAGATTTAGTGAGATTGAGGAATTTAGGGTTTGTGGGAAATTTAGGAATTCTGAGTAACCAGTAGAGTAAATGGAAAATTAGGTATAATGTGTGATGAATGATGTGAAATATGACTTAATGTGTGTAGGTATTGACATTCGGAACACGGATCGGGGATCGAGCGATGAGACGATTCGTGGAGCTCGAGGTAAGTGCACCCAACTTACACTTACCATTGTAGTGTTCGCCTCTGTATGGTTAAATATATGTGATTAAAGTTCCATTTGTTTATATGGTAATGAAAATGTGTCGTTAAAGGAATTGCATGCTTGAATGGTCTTTGGGCGGATTACTTAAAAGTTGTATGAATTGCTTTGTGGTATGTTTGAGTGTGATTGATGTTGGTAAGATGTTGTAGAAATGTGCTATTAAATGAATGAATGATCTGTGAGCTATTTAGGAGTATGTAAATGGTGGAATGTGATGTGTATAAGTTGTGTGGCTATAAGCTTATGGCTTATGTGATGAAATGAATGATGTATTCTTGGTATTTATGTTGGGGAGAGTGGAACTCCAAATGGAAATTGAATGTGATTTCCTTTATGAAATATGTTGTATGATCATAAGCATGACGCCTATGGAAAAGTTGTGAATAAAACTTGAATTGCTTGGTTGCATTGACACATGTCTTTCATGGCATAACATGAGCATTAATGTATGTTCATTGTAAGGAAAATGAAAACAAAGGGGGTTTGTGCCCACATGCACGAAAAGAGAGTGGACTCTCTCTTAATATGAAAAAAGGGATTTTTGCCCACATGCGCGATAAAAGAGTGTTCTCTCTCTTCAATTGTGAAAATAAGGGGCTTTTGCCCACAAGTCAAAAGGGGAGTGGACTCTCCCTTGAGAAAGGAAAGGCTTTGTAGCTTGAATTCGTGTGTCTGTATTGACATATTCATGAATGCATTCATTCATTGTTACCTTGACATAGTTGTGGTTATTACTTTGGATTGTTGAGTTTATTGATGAACATAAGTGTGTGGTGCTTTGATTATTTGTATGTGTTATGGGAATGATGATGAAGTTTGTATGTTGATGAATATGTTTGTGAATTAGATCTTGATGCAGTGTTTTGGTCATGCTTACAAAGGTTATTGGTTATGAGTTGTATGTGAAATGAGTGTATAAGTGGTTAGGAATGTTGGTTTGATATGCCTTGAAGTTGTGTGAAGTGTATATGTATGTAGTTGGACTTAAATGTGAGAGATTTGCTTCTGGAAACAAATAATGTACGTTATTTGTGTAAATAACATACGTTAAGTAGTGTAACGTATCTTAATAGCAATATAAACCACGTCATTTATAGTCTGGAAATGAAATGAAGAGTAATGTACGTTAATTATATACTAAACCTACATTAATGTTGTCCAGAAACCTAGTTTTGTGCAAAATAACATACTATTGCATATCTGAAGTATGCTAATGACCTAGGATGTTTTCCCTAGCAAATAAAACACTTAAATTACCTTACCAATGTGTACTTAGGCTTAAATTACCTTGGTAAGTATATGTGAAGTGTACTTACTAGGTAAATCATTACTCACATGCATGTGTGTTTTGTGGTGATTGTGCAGAGCGACAATAGCTGGTGTTCAGGACATTTCTTTTGGTGTGCTAGGAGGTATGATACACGCGATTAAGTCGGCTCCCACTGGATTTTGGGGATTTTATACTTTTGTATTTTGCATACCATAGATATGATTGTATAGGTTTATGGCTCATGCATTGTTTTAAATCGAAACCATTTGCTTTCGCATAATTACTCTTGACATGTATTTTTGGCTAACATTGGCCTGGTTTAATGAATGGATGCATGCCTACCGTTATATATTTATTTTGGTGGTTAACCTATTTTCAAGATTAAAAAATGGGTGCAAATTTCAAGATTTATTCGAAAATAAAGTTAACAAAATTGGGTTTCAAAGAGTGCACGATTACCTTATAGGACGTCGCCATACATCCAGGCTTACCTTTAAGGAACCATTAATCGAACGTGTCCCTTATAGAATTTCTAACATGTGTCAGAATCTTCTAGGTTGTGTTCCCTCAAATGGGGCACTAAAAGGCAATTTGCTCCGAACTAGTTGTCTGGTGAACGCATTTCCAAATGCATCACCTGATGCACCGGAGCAAGAAATAACTTATTTTACACAGGTCTATTTACTGAGGTTAGTTGGTGGGTACATCTACTTGACAAAGGACACAGGCAGACATTTGCTACTATATCTCGCTGATTTTTGACGAGATAACTCAGTTCAGTTGGGGGTCAGCATGTTTAGCAAATTTGTATAGGGAGTTGTGTTTGGCATGTTGATTCCCCCTAGTGTCACATATAGTGGGCCCTTATTTTTGCTACAAGTTTGGGCATGGGATCGATTCCCATTTATTGCTCCGTCGATTGTAGAGATCGGTGTTCTTTATGATGCACTACTTACAAGGAGGTAAAATCAACATTTCCTATTTTTTGTTCTAACAATTTAGTTGACCATTATTTTAACATCAATTTGTTCAGATGGTAAGAAAAACGAAGCGACACTCAAGCTCCATCGTACACAATTCTTAAAATACGTCGTGCCTTGGATACAGCTCAACAAGATGATGTAAGAATATTTTCTAAAATTTTGGCAAAGATATCTATTTTTAATTTTTTCAGATTATTTGAAGCCTTACAACAACTACATTCTCAATAACCTCCCAAAATATTTTCTTAATGGTCCAGACATATGGAAAGATCTAATACCACTTATGTGTCTCTACATTGTTGAGTGGCACCCAGCTGACAGAGTCATGAGACAATTCGGCTTCTTCTAGCAAATTCTAGATAATCCAAAAAATATTGAGAAGCTTCATGAGGTGGACTTACGTAGTCGGCACCTAGTTTGGGCTGAATTTCATGCTCCCTAGATTCAGTTGTGGCGCGATCGAGCTCAATATATTCGACAAGGTCGTACAGCACCCTCGACCGTACCATTTCACAGTCATTATATGGAGTGGTATCGCAGAATTACCCGACGCTGGATTGGATTACTGGGAGCTTCAATAGGAGCGCAGTAAGTGTATTTTTATTTCACTTACATTCTTGCACTTCAATGATTAAATTTATTAATCTTATATTTTTTAAATCATTATTACAGAATGATGCGATTGAGCACATAACGAGAGGTACAAATGTTCAAAATTCTCGTCGCATCGCACAAACTGTTCAATTATCATGAGGAGATTCAAGGCGTTCAACTGTTCAGCCTCATCACGAACCTCATGAAGAAAATGTACAGTACCCTGAGGTTTCTCATGTACAAATGGGTAGGCATCGTGAACATAGGCGGCATGCTGATGTTTCCATACCAACCTAGTTGCAGTGTGATCCAGTGTCATCTCCTCCCTCTTTTCATCAGTTTGGAGTATCAACAACCTTTGATGATGCAGGTCCGTCTCAACGTGCATCATCCTCCTATCACTATTCTACTTTAGACTTTTCGATGGGCACATGTCCCTACCAGAATGCCCTGCATCAACAACATTAATATTTTCATCCGACATTTGATGGACCTAGTTCTTCGACATCACACCCAGTCCCCACTTGGGAATCAACCCCGCTTACACAATTTTTAGGCTATATGAGGCTGTCACAGCATTTCCAGCCGTCCAGCTCTTCTCATCGACAGTCTTTTTACTCTTTTCTTATGGCTATGCACGCACCTCCTTCATCTACTAGTCAACAATATCACATTGTCACTCAAGACTTCGAACAAGATTTGCACCAGTCTCTTCGCCAGCCAGGTCCAAAACATATTCAAATGTACACTACTGGTCATCAACAACGACATCATAGTAGTCTTAGAACAGTAGTTTGTAGGTCTTGACGTCACGATGACATGTAGAATTACCCACGATGGCAATAATTAATAATTTTAATTCATGCCTTTTATTGTATATTCAATGTTTTAATTTAATTTTCTCGTAATTTCATATAATTTAATTTATAAATTAAAATTATTTACTATAAAATTTAATTAATTATTTATATATTTTTAATTTTATAACCTATTTTTTATTTTTTAAATTTAATACATACAATTATTTATCACATTACTTAATTTATCCACATCTTTAACTATGCCAAAATAATCTTCCAATCATTCATTCATCATTACTTAATCATTTATATTTCTTTTCATTTTTTTTAAATGACAAGTGACATTCCAAAGAGGGTACCTTTGGAATGTCATTTGACCAAGGTCAAAACACCACAAGTTGGGAATTTTTTCCCAAACCACCATAAACAAAGAATTTACTTAATTATCATCATTACTACAGAAAAATAATTTTTTTGTTTACACTTTATGTAAAATGCCCGGGATATGATGATCCTATAGTTGAGCTCAGAAACTTGAGGCAAACTGATAGTTTACAGCAGTACATGGATGATTTTGACGAGTTGTACCTTCGAGCTAATGTGTCTGAGAGTTAGACCTCAGTGTTTCTTAGATGGACTTATGGATGAATTACAAAGGCACATTCGTATGTTTAAGGCAAAATCCTTGATAGATGCATATTCTATGGCCAAATTACAGGAACTTGAAGTAGTAGCTATCTATAATAAACCCAAACCTTTTACCAAACTTTCATCCTACACCTCTACCTTGCCAAAGAACAAATATGATCCTACCTCACTTACACTTCACATCATCACTATCAATCTGAAACAACTTACACTCCCTAAACCAAACACAGACACCCACTAGATACCTTCCCAAGACCACCTACTATAAATAAACCAACCATGCTAACACAAACCCAAACCAGAGGAGAATGTCGAGTAAAGTATTGGATGAGCAGAGAGCTAGAGGCTTGTGTTTTTTGTATGAAGAGGAATATGTGTTTGTGCATGTTTGTAAGAAGAAACAGTTGTTTGTCTTACAGGTGTAGGTGGAGACTGATGTTGCTGATAATGAGGATGTGATAGCATGGGAAGAGAAGGATGAACCTTTTCCTTGTATTCTATTGGTGTTGAATGCCCTCTATAGTTCAAGAGGTCAGTAAACCATAACCATGCTAAGAAACTAAAAGGGAAGCTCCTTATTAGTGTTAGTGGACTTGGTAAGCTCTCACAACTTTTTAAGTTCCAATATTGCTAAATGAGTAGTTGAGGAATAAAAAAATATGATAGGAGTGTATGTGATGGTAGTGAATGGTGAAGAGTTAAAGTGCATGATTGTGTGTCAAGTATTTCAATGAAAGGTGCAGGGTTATCAATTTAAGACAAAATTTTTTATGTTGCCAATGGAACAATACAATTTGATTTTAAGAGTGTAGTGGTTATCCACTTTGGGTGATATAACATGGAACTTTGAGGAAAGATGGATGAGATTTTAGAAAGGCAAGCAATTTGTGTGCCTTAAAGAAGATGCAAGATTGTATGAACCCAAAATGATCGTTGAGTTATATTGGATTAAAGAGAATATTTCTACCTCTCTATGGGCTAATCAGTTAGTTTGAGTAGCAAAGAGCAGGTGTTGTTAAGGGAAATACTGACTGAACATGCATATGTCTTTAAAGAGACTAGTAAATTGCCACCTTATAAACCACTTGATCACATGATCAAACTGAAAGAGGGTATAGAACCCATGAATTATAGACCTTACTGATTTCTAGCCACACAGATAGATGTGATTGAGCAACTGGTGTATGAAATGTTGCAGTCAGGTGTGATACACCCTAATTGGAGTCCTTATGCAAGTCTAGTGGTTCTGGTTAAAAATAAGGATGGATCCTGGAGATTATGTGTTAATTATAGGGCCTTTAATCAAGCAACCATCAAAGATAAATTTCTTATCCCGGTGATTGAAGACCTACTCAAAGATTCGGGAGGAGCTGCGATTTTTCTAAGATTAATCTCTGATCAAGAGACTAGCAAATCAAGATGAATGATTCAGATGTGCCTAAGAAAGCTTTTAAGACGCATTTGGGACACTATGAATTCTTAGTGATGCCCTTTGGTCTCACTAATTCTCCCTTCACCTTTCAGCGATTGATGAACCATATTTTTGCCTCTCATTTGTGGAAATTTATCTTGGTTTTTATGATATTTGATATATAGGAAGTCATTTGAGGCTCACTTGAATCATGTGGCAATGGCTTTGCAAGGGCTTAAAGATAATTCGCTATATGCTAAAGGGAGTAAGTTCTTCTTTGGTCATGATAGTATTGAATACATGGGCCATATTGTTTCAAAGGACGGTGTGTATACTGATCAGCATTACTAGTAGTTTGTGATTGGCCAGTCCCAAATAATCTAAAATAGCTACGAGATTTCTTGGGACTAACTAGATATTACCAAAGGTTTGTGAAGGCATATGGTGTGATAGATTGACCTTTAACTGAGCTTCTTAAGAAAGAATCATTTTGCTAGAATTCAGACTCTAATATGGCCTTTGAGAAGTTGAAGTCAACAATGAATAAGGCACAGGATTAGGCTTTGCCAGACTTCATCAAGGAATTTGTTATTGAAACTGATGCCTCTATAGTGGTATAAGGCCAGTCTTGATGTAGTAAGGTCATCCCATTGCTTTTATTAGCAAAGCTCTTGCTTCAAAGTTTTATGCATTATCCACAAATAAAAAAGAAATGCTTTTAATTTTGATGGCCATCGAGAAGTGGGAGTCTTATTTCTCTAATAGACACTTTGTGATCAAAACTGAGCACCAGAGTCTCAAACACCTTCTGGTGCATCGAGTCACAACACCAACCTATCAAGCTTGGGTGGCTAAACTTTCCCAATATGATGATGAGATTTGTTATAAAAAGGAAAAGGAGAATATGGCTGCTGATGCACTATCTAGGCTACCTTCTGCAATGGTTTTTGCTGTTACATCTTCTATTTTTTAGTCACATCTATTTAAGCAGTTGCAATATACTTGGAAGGCAATTCTTAAATTGTAAAAGATCATTGTTGTAAAGCTAAAGGATGAATATGTTTATCCCAAGTATGTGTGGTGTACTGGGGAATTATGAAGGAAAGGAAAATTAGTGGTAAGACATGATGAAGTTTTGAAACAGACCCTCTTGCAATTATTCCATCGTTCTAGCGTACACACTACTACCAAAAGAGCTGCTGATGTGCTATACTAGAAAGAGTTTAGGGAAAATTACAAATGTAATGTTCCAAAAAAAGATAATTCTCAATTTAAGGTGAAAATAAAAATAAATATAAAAGAGGTGAAAAAAATATATTTATCAAAGAAGGTTTTTTTTTGAAACAATTCAATTATGCTACACATACTGGTGGAATACCACTCCTATACGTATACATACATACTCTTCCATTCCTTCACAATCCAGCCAATCATAACTCTAATGATTATAAGCATAATTTCATCAATCATTACATTCATTATAATTTTACCTAATTATTACTTCTAATAATTAAAATTCATAATTCTTAAACCTAATACAACTAAAAACTCCAATTATATTTTGTTTAAGTAATAATAATAATAATAATAATAATAATAATAATAATAATAAAATGAAAATAAAATATTATGAAAAATATAATAATAGTAGAAATTGAGAATAAATTAAATAAAGTATACATATTTTTTACTATTGTTTGTAACGCTTGTTTCTACGAACAACCGTTCTAAGACCAGCATCATGTCGTCTTTGGGTCTCCATTTGCATGTCGTCCGGTCCAAGGTGACAAAGAGAATCTAGTCTTGCTAGGACATCAGTTGAAGGATCCATTTGTGTTGCCATGAAATAAGAATCAAATGACTGACGAGGCGCAAATGGTCTTTCATTTTGAAAACTTCCAACTGATGATGATGTCATTGAGACCATTATGTTAATGGACCGGTAACCGAGTGAAATGGAGAATTGAAAATATCAACAGATTGCTGGTGGATGGTCCTGGTTCGTAGGCATACGAGGTCGGACCTTACGTCGGTGGAATGGGGACATAACATCCTTCAAACATAGAACTATGTGAAGGACTGGCTGTATACGTAGAGGGCGATGGACCAAACCCCACATGGGCAGTAGGCATAGCAGGCAAAACTGCTTTAATATTAGAAGATGCAATTGGGAGGGTAGTATCACATCTCCTACCCTGACGTGGTTCTGGCTGAACAGGTGGAGGATCCAGATAGGCATTATGGTAAGAATAATCTACCAGTGGAAAATTCTACGAATAATTCATAGTTTGTTAAAATAATTGAAAGTGTACTTACTAACATCCCTATCGAGGCCCCTTGGATTCCAATCCAACGCCTTATGATCCGACGATACCATTGCATATACTAACTGTGGTAATGTATCGCAGGAGATCCAGTTGGTGCGTGTTGAACCCACTGTCTTCTTTGATTCCATAATAAAGGTTGTCATCTCCACTATTCTCGACAAACCAGTTCATCGTCATCACCTCCTTCATCACTAGTAAAGTAGTCCTCCTCTTCTTCTTCATCCTCATCATCTATCTTCATACTCTTCTTCTTCATCATCTTCTTCTACTTCAGCCATGCTATAGTCTACTGTATTATGCTTAATTCGGAGGGGGCATCACAGGTGCTCCAAAAGAACGTGACAAATTGCTACATCTCCCTAATTGAATTTGAGCATTACTCATAGGGGTTGTGTGACTATGTGTCGGAGAAACATTTAGGGCATCGTACTCAACAAGCATCTCAATAAACTCCAAACGTGGAAAATGCCTCATCACTCCACACATTTTTCCCACAATACTATCATTTTCAATTTCCACTAAGCCAAAAAATAAATCACCCTGATCTGAAAGAATAGGAAGACGAAAGGCTATCCTCATAATTACGACAATTACATCAATATTATTCTTCACAATGCCCTTTAACACATTAAAATAGTGCAATTCCTTGTCCAATTGAATAACCTTACTTGCACACCCCAAAAAGCTCAAACTGTTCGCACCATTTATGATATATCCTCCGTAATATACCACAAATGAAGTTGTCATCTATTATTTTACATAGCAGCGATAATCATGTCATCATATTATTTTTTTACGATTACTATAGCATTGTGGTGAAAAAAATTTATTTAAGTAAAATGTGATCTCGCATTATCAAATTGAAGGTAGAATATGTTTACTACAAATAATTTGTCCATGAATTTTTACATAACTATAGCATGGTGGTAACAATTAATAATTATCGTATTTTGTTATTACATTGAACTTTATTTTCTAATCAAATACAATAAATAGTTTATTATCAACAAATATTTCCACAATAGTTAAACTCTTTCAAATAATTAGTATTTTATGTCATAATAATTTTTCAACACATAATTACTATCAAAAAATATTAACTAAATAGAATTTTTTATCTCATAAACAAAATTTCAAATTACATTTAGGAAATTAATATTAACATAACATGCATAAATATTAAAATTACATACTTTTACTCCTTAAGGATATTTTTACAAAATTATTGAAATCTGCAATACATAAATTACACATAAAAGAATAATAAAAAATTTTTAAAATAAGTTACAATATTTGTTCTTACTGTAAATACTTTAAATGTTTTAGTGCTTAAAAAATTCTTGTAATTTTTTAAAATTAACATGTCTAAAATCTTACAAGAACATATTTATTTAATTGATGAAAGTGTTTGAAAAATCATACCTTTGTTCTTCAATTGGAAGAGCTTCAGAAGGAAAACAAAAGGGTTGTTTTGTTTTGCTGAGAAGTGTGCACATTGAAGAACCATGCATCTGAAATTAAAGAGGAAATGAGGAATCATACATTATTGCTTGAAGGGACGTGAGAGGTGTAGGAGGAGGTGTAAAGCTGCAGGTTGCAACATGCGTTGAACCTTTCCCGTGAAGCATTGACAACCCATGTGGGGCTGTTACTGCACAGTCAATTCCCTCCCTCTATATGGGGGATACGCCATGTACAGCGTATGCCGCCCATATAGACGGCGGCATATACAAAAATTTTGTATGCCGCCCATATGGTGGGCGGCATACCAGAATAATACCGTATGTCACCCTCCATACGGGCGGCATCTCTGCAAAAATTGGTATGTCGCCCGTATGGAGGGAAAAAATGTTCTTTTTTACCCTAAATGGGAAATATCTTTAAAATGACCCCAAACTGGTAATTTATTTTTTCTTGTACATTCATTTGGTAAATTTCCCAAGGGTTGAAGAATGACATTAGGGAATTCATTCGCCATTGTTTTAAATGTCAGAGATCTAAGGCAAAAAACTCCTCCCCTGTAGGATTGGTTCAACCCTTACAAGTGTCAAATGGGGTTTTTGCTAATGTTATAATGGATTTTATTGAGGGCTTACCTAAATCCTATGGCAAGTGGTTATCTTCATAGTTGTTTATCGACTTACTAAAAATTCTCATTTCATGATATTACATCACCCTTACAGTGCCAAAATGGTGCTTTTTTGGATAATGTTTATAAATTGCATGGGCTGCCTCACACATCACCAGCGATAGGGATCCCTATTTTTACGAGCAAGTTTAGGAAGGAGTTTTTTAAACTCTAGGAGCTTTACCTTCATCTTTCTATTGCAAACCATCCGTAGACGGATGGCCAGATGGAGGTGGTGAACATGTGTTTGGAAATGTACCTTCGTTGTATTTCTAATGAGAATCCAAAGTTATGGGCAAGATGGATCTCCTTGGCAGAGTTTTAGTACAACACCACTTATCATTCTACCATCAACACAACTTCCTTTGACACTCTCTATGGTTATGCTCTGCCCTTACACCTTCCTTACTTTCCAAAGGATTTTAATGTGGCAGAAGTTGACAGAATATTATCAGAGCGAGAGAGTTCAATTCAACAACTCAAGGTGCAATTGTCAAAAGCTAGGCATCGCATGAAGGTGCAGATAGATCGTCATGAAAGTGAGCGTCAATTTCAGGTTGGCAATAAAGTATTTTTAAAGCTCAAGGATTATAGGCAACTGTCATTACATGGAGGTGACCTAAATCCACAACCACAATTTTATAGCCCATTTGTTATTGAGAAGAAAATTGTAGCGTTGGCTTACAGGCTTGTGGTACCACTAGATGCTCAGATACACAATATGTTCCATGTGTTACTGTTGAAACTGGCTCGTGATAGTATACCGGTTAACCTCACTTTACCTCTTAGCAATCTTAATGCTATTTATCTTCACGTCATCTTGGATAGACGCATGGTTAAGAAGGGACACACAGCTGCCACTAAGTTTCTAGTACACTGGAAGGTTCAAACAGTATAGGATGCAACATGGGAGATGGCTACAGATATGCGCCTTTGATTTCTAGATTTATTTCTTGAGGATAAGAACATTTTGAAGAGAAGGGAAGTTATTATGGAACAAAATGGGTGTCGACTGAAGGGAGAGTGGGTCATCACATAAATTGAGATCACAGTAAGAAACATTATTCATGCATGCAGTAGTGGAAGCTGTGTGGAGGCATCTTTCTGTTATTTTTTATTCTATTATTCTTTCTCTTTCTTTCTGTTAAAACAAACTATTTTCCTTTACTAATTTTACAAAACGATAGCATGGTCCAGTAGTATAAATAAAGAGAGCGGGAAATACCCAAGGCATGTATTGGTGTTATTATGTGCCAAGAATGTGAGCTAGTATTGATTGTATGTTATATTATCGATCAATTCCGTTATTAATAAAATTCTTGTTCTCTCTCATTCATTCTTCATTTAGACTCTTTATCATTTTCCAAAATTCATCTTAGCAAAATGACTCCTAACAAAAAACCCCTTCCAGCCACCATGGTTAGACGTTCTATAAGTCAACCATTACCATCGTTGTCGCACCACTGTAGTGGCATGTCCTCTGTGCAACATCCAAATCTGGCGAAGATTCCATTCCACTTACCATGAAAAACCCTATCGATTGACGGTAGTCCGACGTCCTCCGGCTTTGTCTACGACATTTTTCTCACATTACTGTCAATCCACCGCCATCCTATTCTGCCTTTCTGTCATCTCTACGGCCTACGCATTCCAAAACAGACAGTTTTTTGTTATCGACACTGACACCCTCTATCTGTATGGCTATTGGCTCGATTTGGATAGCCGAGAGGATAGATCCTAGTGGATTAAGGTTCAAACGACGACGTGCTAGAATTTTAGGGTTTCTAATGTTCTTAATTTTTTTTAAATCGGAATGAACAATGATGATTGTTAATCAATCGAAGCCAAAAAATTACAATTCAACGCTGTATAATACCATACACAGTATCATAAACTGAGAAAATTGAAAAATTGATAAACACCATATACCCAAATAAAAATCATGGAAACTGAATATTAAATTGAATAAATCATTCAAACCTAAAAGCCAAACAATTCTACCATAACTTAGCTCTGATACCATTTGTAGGGAATCGAGATTCCAATAAACTAAATACATAAATATAATTGAATGCTTGCGCATAAATTAATTTTACATTATTCTATAAACTTAAGTGGAAACATACCTAAAATCAGATTCATGATTGACTGTAGTGAATCAGGTAGATAGATCTTCTAATTGATCTTACACCACTATTGTTTCTCTAAAGAAGATGAGGTTCCATTTAGTGTGTTCAATTAAGAAATCCTAATGAACGCATGTTCTATTTCTAGTGTGTTTAATTAGGGACCACAACTATATAATTGGTATAATTTCCAATTGTGCCCATCATAAACTGGCTTATACCCTGGGTTTCTATACATATTATTTTATGACCCCACACTTATCATAAAATGAGATGCCCATACTTTATTAAATTTATCACTTTAATTGGGCTATTAAACTTTATTATAGTGATTAGTATACAATTAATAACCGCAATGCATGTACGTTTACATGCCTAAATGAGCTAATGTATATAAAACACATGTTGTAAGTCCATAAATCCAACAAATAATACTATATTTTTATTCTAATGTCATTACAAAGTTTTTACAACATACAAACAAATGAATATATTATTTAATGATAATGATACTATTTGTTCTAATTAATGTAATATCTTGCATTGTTAGTTTTTTAATTATTAAAATAACTTTTTCATTCTTTTAAACACCCATGACTCAACTATATTATTGTGACTGTAACTATATTAATGAATCTGTTAATATTTTATAGTCATTGTAACTATATTAATGTCATTATTAATGTAACTGTAACTTTATCAATATGACTGTAACTATATTAATGTATCAATAACTATATGATTGTAACTGTAACTGTAAATGTATTAATAAATTTGTAACTATATTCATCTATCTATAACTATATTAATGTTACTGTAACTATATTAACATATTTATATCTATATTATTGTACCTATAACTACATTCATGTATCTATCATTATATTAATGTGATTGTAACTATTTTCATGTATATGTAACTATATTACTGTAACTATGGCTATATTCATGTATTTGTAACTCAAATAGTTCCATGTATAAGGAATCAAAATATTACAAACTCTCCTGCAACTGAAATTCTTAACACATCTTTTTTCAACTCTTACAATTTTGATGACACACATTTTTTACACATTGTTTTTTTTTTCATTTTCTCAGTTTCACATACAAAATCATAATTATTTTATTAACATATCTTTTTTATTTTTTTCTTTACATTTTATTAATCAAACTTAATTACATTATTGAGATTACAAATTTCCAGTTTTATATCATTTTTCCTTATTGAGATTACAAATTTCCAGTTTTATATCATTTTTCCTATTATCTTATAGATGAATTAACTCTTATATATAAAATAATTTGCCCAATAATTAATTTTAAGTTTTATTCCAATTACATTAGTATATAAGCATTATTTAATACTTCATATCATAACTAAATCTTACTTCATATCATAACAAAGCCAGCAAGAATTAATTTCACGTTTCATTTCTTTTTTTCTAAATATCATTTTTTTCCCAACCCAACTTACACAACAAGCTAAAGCCAAAACATTTTTTTCTTGCTCATTTCTTTCATTACTCAAAACCAAACCAAACCATACTAAAAAACTAGTTAAGTAATTATCTTACTTTTGGTTTCATTTTGGGTTAACTATTCCACTTTTGTTACATTATATGTTTTATTCGTTACATATATTATCAATGGCCCTTATTTGATCTTACTTTTAAAAAAAGTTCATCAAATGGTTTGGAAGAGGTCCTCATGAATAGTGGGTGATGAACGATTCATGAATCCTCACCCAAGAATATATCATGGGAGATTTGGTAATTTTATCTTTTTGGTTGGAGAATGAGTTAAATTCAAATAAAGAGGAAGAGTGATGTAGTGAAGCACGTATGTTACATGGAATACCATAGAAAGATTTGATTGTATGGGAAATAAATTAAAAAGAGAGGTGATTGTGGAATGAAGTATTAGGGATGTAACTAGGTCGAGAATCTGCAAAAATTGCCTAAACTTAATCTGAACCCATTTAGGAAAATTAATACTCGTACCAGTCTAGAACGTGTTTATGCATAACCTATACCCATCCCAAATTCTATTAAAATTACCTGCAAGTACTTATACCCATTTAAATACCCAACAATACTATTTAATTATTTAAAAATATACAATATATAAAATATTTTATTAATTAAAGTACATCAATAAAAAAAATATCTTATCAATTATTTAATTTATTTAAAATAAATTTATAAATTATATAAATTATATATATATATATATACATATATATATATATTAATAATAATATTTTATATATTTATAAGTTAATTAAAATGGGTACCGACAGATATTCATTACCCGTACCAATTTATATAAGCAAGTTTGTGTTTAGGATACCCAAAAGGATAAACCCAACAGGTAGTAATTTTACTACTCAAACTCGTTCTAAACCCGTTTATATCAAGTTTTGGTAGTAATAAATGGGTTAGATACATGCAGTAGTCTATTATAAAGTACTCACTTTCATCCCTATGTGATAAACGACAACAATGATGAAAAACTGAAGCATGGCATGCATGGTAAGGTTAATCCATTAATTGGAAAAGACAAACAGTAAAAATTGATGAGTTGTGACCCTCAAATTTGACTACCATTTCATAAATAATTATTTCTTTTTCCCAAAGAAATGACACCCAATCTTGGAAATCATTTTTATTTTTGATAATATAAATTTTAAAACAATTTATAAAACATACATTTCATTATTTCAATTCAACCCATACAAGGTTTACAAAATATGTTTTATGAAGATTGAAGTAATACAAAATGTTCTTGATTATTAAGAAAAGGAACCGGAAAAATTCCATTTCCATAATAACCTAGCAAAAGGATTATATGCACTATCATTTCACGATACAATATTTTACATGAAAACTTAAAAACACCATAGTGCACAACTCACCTTAGTTCTTCGATCTTCTAGTAGAGTCGTACTTTAAACTTCATACCTTATCGTCCATAATTTGCCCCCTTCTAAGTTTCCTACTAATATTGAATATGACAAACATAAAACGAAAATGAGTTTTGACACTCAATAAGCAACATTTACCAACATGGACAACCATCCTTAATTTATTTATTCATATTCAAATAATTAATAATGTCAGCAATATTCACTTAACAATTTATTATAATATTCTTGAACCAAAATATAACATATAAATTCAATTATATGAAATTCAAGGTATAAACCTTAACCAAACAATTGCAAGTCAGTGATGCACGCGGTGTCGGACCGGACTACTCGTTGTGGTCAAAAAGTACGCGTGGTCGCCTCCACTACACGTAGTATGGTGCAGACAAACGTGTGGTCGTTGGTTGAGTACGCGTGGTCGGAGCGACCCCGCGTACTTAAGAGCCACCACACGTAGCACGCTGTTTTCCGGCAAAATCTCAAAACAACCATACACATTTTCAATAACACTCATACACATTCTTACCAACATTCAAAACTTCAATATATCGACATCCAATTCCAGAATTTGACACAATTATGATTAATGCAAACGCACAACGTATAAACATATTTAATCCGGCAATTATCAAGTCTACAAATAGTCAACATTTTGCAAGAATTTCTACACTCACTATTACTTCCATAATCAAGTGTGATCATATCATTAGGCACTTTTATTCAATATCATATCACAATACCAATGCACATACACTATTACATTATCAACCCAAAATAATCACTTCCATATCAACTGCACAATATTTCTAGTATACTTACACTTATGATCATAACAATTAATTCCATCATATATGAAATTTTCAATTCATACATCACCATCTTTAGTAAGTATATTCAAACAAATCACTCAAGTATGATCATTTCATGATCACATAAGCATGTGCACATCATAAATTCATAAAGGGTACAACATATGCAATATGATAGATGCGAATGCATTTCATCTAATGCATTCTCAATATGCTCACCCGGGATCGCATTTAATTTAAATTTACGCCCATACTTGACTTTTAAATTGACGTTTGCAAACAGGCCTAACGGGCCGGGAGTAAGTGGTTATATAACTGGATATCCAGACTTATGCAAAGGTTCAATACCCCCAACCCCTCTCCTGTCTGGTGGGACTCTACCCAAACCCATGCCCAAGAAGGTTGTTGATATATCCTCAGAGGTCCAATTTGGGATATGTGATATACCCTTTACGCCCTGTTTTAGCCTGACACACCCATGCACGATTAAACGTGTTGAGTCTTTCCATTGTTCCCCAGTGTAGTATTTGTTATATACTACCCGTAATATTGTGCACGAAGCACCAAAATATGTTGTGCACTAAGCACCAAACATTATTGTGCACTAAGCAGCAAAATTTTGCACACTAAGTGCCATAATCACTCCCTCATTAATCTTGCTCACTAGGAGCCATTGTACTTTAGTTTAATGTGCTCACAAAGAGTCCTAAATGTATGCATGAATGTCATATGCACAAACCATATAACCAAATCATGCACCATCATAAGCTCATGTCATGCTTTACATCCAAAGATGCACTCAACCATTTAAATTATCATCATAATCACATCAATTCAATCAAGCATAGCCAATGAACTTATGCACATAAATGATCAATCCATCCACAAGCATGACAAACATTATCATTCAAGGTTATATTTAACCATACTACTCCCATAACATTTTCCACATATCAAATCAACCATACCAACCACAACACAAACATGTCCACTAATAATCATTTATATTTAATTCAAACAAATTTAGGAATAATACCTTTCAA
>CANYCX010129106.1:0-12217 GCA_948193385.1 Breynia disticha f. nivosa
GCTTCTACAAATTGAGCTCCTTCATCATTACAGTCAATAGCAGTGCCACCATTAGTAAGCCTGCCGGCAAAAGGGTAGTAATGGACCAGAGTTTTTGAAAGAGCAACCTTAAGGAGACGAGATTTGTGAGAGAAGTTTGAAAGTGAATCTGCATTTTGTTTGACGTCAGAGTCAGATCCATAAAAGAAGACGGCAGTAACATAAAATGGAGGGACTAATAGGTCCCAGTGTTTATTGTTTCCCATATCATTGTAGCCGGTCGCCCTTCCTTTTGACATTGATGTTACTATCTCTTGGTTTTTAAAAATCTAAATTTAAAATTTTTTTATAATATAAGGAATCAAAAAATTATTTAAGAGAGCGATATTTATGTTAAGAGAGCGATATTTATGTTAACAAAATACTGATATATATAGAAAATAGATTAGTCAAAAGTATTTAGTTTAATATGGTTTAATATTTTAAATAAATTGATATATAATACATTACTAATAATAATGCACGAAAGATGTTTTTATTTCCGAACTAAGACGCAATATTTGATTTTGCTGATTATCTATATATTTAGAAAGTATAGTAAAATTAGTTCATCCTCAGTAACAATAACGACCTCTTTCACGATATATTTACTCTACAAACAAACCAATGATTCATATTAAAGAAAATAACAATGTAAATGTCAAATATATTTATTACAAAAATCACACGAATGAAAAAATAAATTTTTAATGATTTAATTTAAATGCAACAACGTATACAAGAAAAAAATGATAGCAACAACACCCCAATTTTAACGAGAAAAATTAACGAGAAAAAAATGCATAGATAAAAATTATATATGTCATATATAGAAAAGAGTATCGATAAAATTTTCTTAATTAAATGTCAGGCGCTTCTTTTATTTTAAAAATATGAGAGAATAAGACTTTTTTTTTGCATAAAACAAGAATAATAATTACATCTCATCTCTAAAATTTAGACAACTAATAATTAGATTCTTTTAAATAAAGATCAATGAGTTAAAAATTAAAGTTCTAGGAATGTGAATAATAACTTAGTTAAAATACTTTACTGCTAGGTAGTAGCCGACTTGAAATTATGCCTCCTTTTTTACTTGAATGAGTCACGCATAAAAATAAAAGTTCCAACCAGTTTCTCCTGCCCAAAGTCTATTGCTCCTTGAAAACAAAAAACGTGGCACTCTTCTAGTCTTCTTCTCCATCTTTTCATCGCCCCAACTCACCTCCTCTCATCATTCCTCAGCCATGGCTCCACGCCTCTACCGATCGAGTTTCCGTCACTCCTTACTCTGATGGCAAAAGGAGCCAATACTCAAGGCTGACATATGGGCAAGAGGCCGGCCACCCTGCTTCTTTCCCTGTGCTTTCGTCTATGATAATATATTGATTTTTTGGTTCAATCACCATAATAAAAAACTAATTTACACTCATTTGATCCAAAAAATAAAAATTCTAATGGATTTTTTTTTCATGATTTTAATTTACTCAGGAAGATAATCTCTACACGGTACGATAAACAATAACAAATAAACATAAATCACATAAATGTAAATACACTAATTTGATTATTATAACGAAAATTCGTAGATACCTTCAAAACAATATCGTTGTCGACTGTGTCTAACTACAACCCATAAGCAGTGAGGATGAGGTTCACGCTTGTGACGCATTCTACAACTTTTACATGTCTATGAACGATCCATGAAAGAAAAATATGTAATTTTATCTCCACTTATTAATAAGAGGGGCAGGGAGTATTCTTTTCATTCTGCAATTTTTTTTTTCTAAAGAGAAAAATGTATGTACTATGAAAATTAAATTAGGATATTAGAGTTTTTACCAAAAACACTCTTACATAAGTTGGAAAAATTTCTCAATAACTCTCTGTGTGTAATGCCCAATAACACTATAAATTCAAATATCTAACATATACGTATTTATGCTTAGTTCCACCCAACTCATCATGGGTGACCCCGTTGATCCCGCTAAGCCCAACATCTCCCACTTGTACATGACAAATCTCTTTTTTTCTCATGTGCGAGATCCTTGGAAGTCATTAACGTATATATTAAATGCTTTGTAGCTTGGCTGCGAACCATTCAATGACTATGAGTTTACAATGTTATTACCCAGCTACTCATATTTTGTTACGCACAAATTTTTTTCTTCGTTTTGTTATTATTATTTTTTTAAAAGTTTACAAAATTCGGTATAAATTTTTTGCAAAATTTTAGAAGAATGACATTCGTATATAAGATGAAAATAAATCTCAATCGCCAACCATCCTATGTATGAATTAGCGCAAGTATCTATAATGCTCAAACAAAATGTGCATTTTAAAAATATTTTCAGGGTAGAAGATGGTTTATCAAATGGAGTTAACAAAATTTATTCTCACTTACAAAAATAAAGGTTTGAAAGTGTTTGAACATAAACAATGTGTAAACTTTGCGGATCCCCAACCTTGCTATATAAGTCCCAAAAGAAACGACCTCACTTAGTTGTCTGGAGTCCTACGCATACAACCTGTCAATTAGGACAATTGATAAAAATCCACAAACAGAAACAAAGAATATTGAAACTCAGTGAGTCAATACTTCCACGCCACTATCCAAACTAATCAAGCCCATCGCAATCTTACATTCAAACAGACACCACTTTCGTTTATTTCCCAATCTTCTTTACTAAGTGTCATGCAATTTAAACATATTATTTCTAAGTTTAACAAGCGTTTTCGTGCAAATCTTCCATCGGGGACCCCTTTCAATAAATCACAAGAAGTAGCGAATATGATCGATATGTTTCAGGCTCAAAACATCTTAATACAAATGCATTTTAGGTCAAGCACGGTTTAGTGCACGGTTTTCCCAAACTATGCCCCAACACTTGCACCCATTATTCTTCTAGAACAAGGACAAACAGTTTGGTGCACAGTTTGTGCAAACCATACACTAAACCATTTGCCTGGTGTTCATTCTGTTCTAGACAAAATGAGATAAACAGTTCGATGCACAGTTTTGTTCAACTCGTGCACCAACCCCTTGCAGATCATTTTCAATTATGGATGTTCAGTTCGATTCCAAAATGATGCACGAGCTAGCAAGTAGTTTGGCTAACCCATTTTACAACCCCTGCACACTCAGTTTTTGCTGTAAATCGTAACTTTCAGTCTAAAAACTCCCAATTCCCATGCACATTTTTGTCACACATCATACCAACAACATTTAGCAAGTATATCTCACAAGTAACAATCCATTAAAGCCAACATTGCAAACGAAACAGTTCACATCTTAATCATACATCAAATCCCAAGCAAAATTTTACAAATGTCAATCTTCCTTTTACAACTTCATAACACCACATTTCATTAATTTTTTTAAGTACAAATGCTAATGAATGCTAATGATGCTTGTTTATGCACATTATGCAGTACTTTTCATTTGGCATCCTTATATGCCCCTTTTTGGGTCCTTATACCTACATATCTTTTTCTCAGATCCTTATTGCATTTTAATTTCTTTGGGTTCTTATACCCACATTTCATTCATGGCATCCTTATAAGCCCCAAAAATATCTACCCCATCCTTATACGAGCTTTAAATGATAATTCTTTATAATGTCATGAGAGTGAATGCATTCAAACAATATCATAATTCCATCAATATTCACAATATTGCATCCTTATGTTTCTATGAATTTCAATATGGTGTCCTTATACACCCCAATTATTTAAGTTAAATTGGCGTCCTTATACGCCCCATATCATTTTCATGCATTGGGGTCCTTGTACCCCATTCACATCTTTCTTGGCGTCTTTGTATGCCCCTTACATTAACTCTTTGGAATCCTTTTATGCCCAATGTCTTATCAAGTTTTACTATTTTCATATATCTATTAACAATTTATTTCCATCGTATACACAATCATCCTAGCATCTAAACCTCTCATGCCACTTCCTATTCCTATATTCATACAAACTGCTTCTACACCCTCTCTTCTTCAACATCCACTACAAGATTTTGTGCATTTGGCGTTCAAAATTTAGCGTTCAAATATGCATGCATTTAGAGTCCACACGGATGCTAAATTTTTAGCATCCATATGGACTCTAAATTTAGCCAATTTAAAGTCCACATAGATGCTAAAAGTTTAGCATCCACATGGACGTGGGAAAATTTCCGCCACATTTAGCGGTCTACGTGGACGCTAATTTAGAATCTACGTGGACGCCAATTTAGAGTCAACGTGGACGCTAAAAATTTATATATTTCATTCATATATACACATTATTTACTCTATTATATCTCTGGATAAGCACTCTGTTTAAAAATTTTTTCATAAATTATTTTCATTATCATAAAATCTTGTTACTAACCACTTCGGTATATGTTTTTTTCACACACTGAATCATACAAATGACATATGCCAAATGTTTTACCTATATGTTAAAAATTTTACAAAAGTTGAAGTAGGACAGAGGAATCATCGGAGCTTTAGTTAGTCGTGTTCCTTATCTTTATTTTCACCTGAAACTAAAAATAGTTTAATGAGTTTCCAACTCAGTGAGTATACTTTCAATTCTGAATCTAATCTTTAATCAATATATCTCAATTCTATATATATTTTTAACTCTTTTAAACAAGTTTTCATAATTCAGTATCTAATTCATTTCTCTGTCTTTTTCAATCATGTATTTTTACTCTTTTTTTTTAATTCTCTACCTCTCTATTTTTTGTCCTTTATCTCTAGTATATTTTATATAATTCTCTTTATTCAGTTACCTACCTGACACTCTTCTTGATGTACGAGTCTTTAAATTCATCTCTAATATTAATGCAATATACTAAAATAACTCTATTGTTTCTCTTTTACTCTAGAAATATCATGTAAGTCAGGAGCTTTCATCTGCACATATATATTCATCTACAAATCTTTAAAGCATCTTCTGTCATAATATATTTACTATGATTAATCTATTAATTAATCTAGTGATTGATATAACAATCACATCTTTTTTAATGTACTTCAGCATAAAACATCTTACATATGCATATATCATATTATGCTCTTTTATTCATTTTCTTAGAGTGAATATCCTTTTTTGGATCCTCTTCGAGATTTTCTTTTTATACTCTAGACACATAGGTCTTCCTCTAGACCCATAGGTTAACATCTCTATCTTGTAGGCTCAACTGTAAGATCACTTGATCTTTAATTCACTTTATATCCGAAGATCTTATACTCTAGATCCAAAGATGTTAACTCTAGATCCTTGTAAGTAGCCACATTCCTTTATCATATTTCATATGAAATGAATGCATATAACATCAATCAACCATTGTAAAATCCTTTTTTATTGTATTATTTACTATTTACCATTTTATTATTTTTTATCATGCCAAATATAAAATAAATCATTGAGAATAATTGCACAACAATTGTAAAGAACCCATCGATCACAACTGTACTTCGACTATAGGCAATCGTGGCAATGTTGCAGCCCCTGCACGCCACATCAACAATTCACACTCTAGTAATTTCTCTAACATTCATCATGAATCTGAATATCCAACACTATAACATCCATATTAAACATATATAAATTAAGTCCATCCATGAACTCACACTCTAACAACCATTTAAACATTATTTATATCTACAAACATGTAAATCATTCAATCTATACCATATATGGTGAACAATTAAAAATATTATAATATTAAAAACTCGAATATAAATTTAGGAGTATAATCACTTGGTAAGACAACATAATTTATTTGCAAATCCTCTCTCTTATGCATTTTTCAACATTAGTTCAAAAATGCTGAAATTTACTAGAATTAAGAACAACAAGCAAAACCTTATGTTCTTCACTCCAAATCACAAAAACTTTGGTTGAATCTTTGCTAGAATGATTGTAGGGTAAATTTATAGAGTTTAGAGGGTTTGTAGGGTGTGAAGTAGAAAGTAAATCTATTGTAGGTTCTTTTTATAAATGAAATTCATATGCTTTTACCATTTTGCCCTTTTCCTTTTCAATTTAGACCTTAAGCTTTTCTTAAATCTATTTCCATCCTTTTACTTTGTTTTTATTTTATTATTTTTAATGCTTATGAATGTCATATGATATTCACGCAATTCATTATACAATTGTAAGAAAAATCCAATCTTTCAGGTAGGTTTTTATCGAGTTTTTAGTTACTTTTGTCATTAAGTTATATTTTAGCACAACACACCATTTGTATTTGATACGCCCATGTAACTATTGAATACTTCCGTTGTAAATTTCCATTGAATATAATCAAATTTTGAGATATAATTGCACATAGCATTTGTAAACATTCTATTTTAAATCGATATAGCAAACATTTATATATAAGGATGTTATATGCTTAAACAGACAATATATATCCTCATGCATGTTGCTTTAATATACCCGTATCTTATTTATCAGACCCAATAATGTCATCTAATTATGCTCTAATAATATGTATTTTTTAATATATGTGGGTTGTCGGGTTTTTTTTGTCTTTATCAAGATATTAGGACAAGTATATGATAAATCTTCTCCCCTTTAAGAATTTCATCCTCAAAGTTCTCTTGTTCTCTATTTTTCTTGATTATACTACATCATTATTGAAATTTCATCTTTGAAATTCTCTTACTCTGCCTTTTGTTATGATAATTGACTTTAAAATTTTGTTTTTTATGATTCTTTTTCCTTCTTTTTCCAATATATTATTCCATTATTATAAATTTTCAAATATAACTCTAAATATTTTCTTCTTAATCTTTCTCTATCTATACATATAACTCTTTTATTTTGATCTTTCGTTCTTAGATCCTTCACCCCTCAATTATCATTGATTCTCTTATCATATACTATAACTTAATGCATTTGTTTATCCATTGCATTTACTCTTTTATTTTCTCTATCTGAATTTTATTCCTTTAACTCTTTTCTTCATATTCTCTCTTCCTATTCTCAATTATCTTTATTATTTTTATACGTAATCTTTTACGTTACTTCGTTTGCTTTTAACATGTATTCCATCACCTTCTCCCTTTTTATCATAATAAATTCTAATTATATTTTACTTCTAATTACTCTCTTTAAAAATTTAATACTTCATATCTCTAGCACATTTTTCTCATATATCTATTCCACTATTTCTTACATTTTTGTTCATATATTAATTTTTAACTATCTGATTACTTTTTTTTCTAACTTTGTATGTTTATTAATACTTATGCTATAAAGATATCTATGATCTTATTCAATTTGTTCAATAACTTTTATCAACTATGTAGCTCTCTTTTGTTTTATTCATCTTTATTACTGGTAACAATTCTAATACTAATGGTATTATTAAAATATTCTTAAACTTTTATCATATCTCTAAAGCTTCTATTTTCTTTTCCTTTTCTAACATATAACTATGTGCTTATATTTTCTGTGTAATTGTTAATTCTATTCTCGTAATTCTAACATTATTATCTCTTTTGAATTACCACCATTACTATATACTTAGATTCTACTAAAATTATAAGATCCTTATCTTGATAATTATAATTAATGAAATAAACATGAAAATTAAAAATAAATCAAATGTATAGAGTTTATAATATGTTGTATTCATAAAATATGTGAATATGTATATGAAATAGAGTTACAGGTAAATTTTAGACTGTCAACACAGTGGGCATGCCACCGAACATGGTGGCGGTGTTCTTAGAAAATTATAAGCATAACCATGTTTAGGTATGAGTACGACCATGTTGCTGGAAAACAATGGGAATGGTGTTGTGTTGTTTACCACAGTGATAGTGTGAATCATCACGGGCCGTGTCAAATCAACATGATTGTGTTGTGCTGTAAAAAAATAGAAACTTGGAAATCTTAAATAGCTGTTGGCTTAAAAGTATAAAATAAAAGAAGAGAGGAAGAAACCAGCCTTCACACACGACATTTCAATAGAAAACCTCCACAAAATCCTCCTTAAACCTCTACATTTGATCTTTCAACCATTTCAATTCTTGAAATACATAAGGAACAAAGAGGAGATCTATAACGTAGGAAAAATCTTCATTTTTCCCTACTTACATATGATATAATATGTACAAATGTCAATTATATTATCAAAATTTTTAATTCTATCTATCTTTATTATCTCTTTTAAATCTAAAATCATTATTGCATAATTATTAACTCTATTATAATTTTCGTCGGTCCTCTATTTATTTGGAATGTAATCGTTATCATCATTAATCACATTAATACAATTTTAAACGATTATCAGTTCTTTCACTCTACTTTATTCTCAAAGACATTCAATTATATATCAATATGTTTTCTCTTTTCTCTGTTTATCTCTCAGAGAATATACTCCGTAAAATATCATAAATGATTAAATAATCTTATACATTCTTATTGTTATCTTCTCTATAGTTCTTTACATTTTATACTAATCTACATATTTTTATACATATATCTCTATGTTTTTATTTCTTTTAAATCTTTTGACGCACTTTTAATTTTTTTGAATCTTTATTAATAAATCTTTTCTATATACTTGATCCCTTTATCAGTTCATTTGTTTCATCTTTACTAAACATTACACTTGTTTATTCTATATTCTTTTGGTATTAAATCAAATCATATAATATTATTTTATCAGGAATTAAACTTTGTAAACATTCTATACTCTGTCCTTACATATGTTCTTTGTATACTCTTTGCAATACATAGGTTTATTCAATTGAGAAAAATTTATTTTTATTATATAACATATCATTTTCACTCTAGCTTTATATATCTTTTTGAATATTTTTTAATTAAAAGTCTCTGTGAATACTCTATAATCACAAATATCATATAACATAAAAACAATTTTCTATCAATCATTATGCTAGTCAATACTATCATTCAAACAAATACTCTTGATAAATCATTACATTCAATATTTTCATATAGTTTTTTGGTATTATATCCACATATGTTTGTTCATTCAATTAGTTCCTTTATGATTGTTAGAGTTTGTAATCTAATTACTGTTTTTCACCTTATCTCTATAATATCTATGATTCGTAAGTCTATCATCTCTAGTGACAACTTGATACGATTCATAATATCCTTTAATCTTTGTATCACGTAATTGTAATACAATAATTTTCTTTTATATGTATTAACTCTAATGAGTATCCACTATCTATTCTTTATAAATAATCTCTGTCTGTTTAATTTTCTTCACTCATGTCTATCATATCTTCAACATGTGAAACATAAACTTTATCGTTACTAATTTTACACTATATCTCGTCTCTATATTAATTAACATTTGAACCTATACCTCAATCATATAATCATATAACATCATATAGAACAATAGTTGTATATCACTATTATAATTATCTTTGCATTGGTCATTTCAATAATTTTAACTCTTATATTCTTTAGATACTTTGATTGTTCTACTATATACTTATTCTTTCTATAATTCATATATAATTTTTTTTTCATTATATTTGTTCTCTATTGCCTTTATATCATTATAATTCTCTAAACATATTCCTTTTAATCATTTAAATAGTATAACAATTAATAATAATACTATATTTAACTTCATATACTCTTTATATTTTAACTATATATATATATATATATATCACCTTTGACCTTTACTCTTATTCCATATGCTCTTTATAAATTATGTTCATATTCTATTCATTCTCTATAAATCTTTTCTCTTTGTTCTTCTTTGCACTTCATACTTCTAAACATAAAATTCTATCACGTGTCAACATCATACTATCTTTATTGAATCAACACTTATTATTTCTACTTATATTCTAATCATATTATCGTTATATTCAACATACAAACGTATTTCAGATAAATAACTTTCTTATTTAAACAATCTTATAAAATTTGTATTATCTAAATACCTTTGATAATGGTCCAACTGTCCTTGTCTTCTCTGTAGATTATGCATATGCTTCATGCTTTCTATTTCTTATATTTAAACACATTCTTTTAATGCACACATAGTACTTTTACTCTAAGTTGGATTATTCTTGTTAATTATCCCTACTCTGATACTAAATTAAAACATCCCTTTGCTATGCTCTAATTATATGTTATCATTTATGTTGGGTTTTCTACATGCTTAAAACCTAACGTCAGTGGAAAAATTCAAGAAAAACACATAGAAAATGTAACGTCCTAAAAATTTCCATTTAATTAAAATTTTAAAGAAAAATACCTGGAAAAATGGGAATAAATTTTTTACGGAATGTTTTGAATACTAAGTTGGTTGAAGAGTTGAGAGCTGGGGTAAATAATTATAAATTTAGAGGAAATAAGAATTAGAATTAGTTGAATCGAGTGGAAAAGAAGTTACGGAGTGACTAGTGAACCATACCCAAAAGGGCAAAATTGTCCAAACTAAATTAACACAATTAACCTTATAAACTCTACATACTCCTCTTCCTTCACCACACACACAATCTCTCCCTCCATACTCATCTCTCTTAACTCAAAACCTTCACCACCATCAATTCTCATCAAACCCTAATGTTAGGGAGTTCCAAAATCAGTCCACGATCAAGTTTCGGTAAGCTTTTCTTATGTGATCTTGATAATCCCGTTTTTCTTCGTAACCTTAACTTTCTAACGTCATATCTCTTTCGATTGAGCTCCAATTTGAGCAAATGATAGCTCGTTGAAAAGCTTAACATGTATAATACCTAATAGTAACCATCTTTTGTGTTAAATCGTGATTTAGGTGTTCGTTGTTTAGGTAAGCTTATTTGGGGTCTACTGATAGTGCTTCAAGTGTCAATTTATTTGGATGTTGGATGATGAGAGAGATTGGAATAAGGGTAGGAAGATGTTTAGGGTTGTAAAAGGAAAGTCTTAGGAATTAGGATGTCTAGCATGTGTTGGATGGTAGGAATCATAAAACTATACCTAAATGAGTTCATGAAAAGCATTAATGATGGTGGGTAAGAAGAATTAAATGCGATAGTTAGGAAGAACATTAATGAGAGAGAGAGAGAGAGAAAAGAAAGAGGAATTGAACTATTTAACGCATATGCATAAGACCATTGTTAATCATTTGTCTTTGCATATAACACATACTATACCGTGACAGAGTGGAAAGACTCAGTACACTTAAAAGTGTTTGGGCATGCCAGGCCAAGTAAGGGCGATATTCAGGCCAAGTAAGGGAGTAAATCAATGGTCCATAGTAATTTATAACCAATACTCCCAGCCGACGAGGCCTGTTTGCAAACGTCAATAATAATGGCCAAGAAAGGGCATAAATTGAGATTAAAGTTTGGGATCATGAGTGATCACATTAAGAAATCCATTAGGGGTCATACATTTGCATTCATTATATCACATCTAATGTGACTACATGAGTATGTGTTTGAACGACTAGATTGGTTGCTTGAATGAGGGAATTGATGCCATGAGTGGTAGATTATGAGAATGATGAGCTTGTTATGCTTGTGAATTATGATATAAGTTGTGAATGTAATGGAAACAATGCTATGTAAATATGAGTGTAACATTTTCTATGTTCTTATGGGATGGTATGTTGATATATGGTTATATGATTATAGGTTGGTTACGTGTGAGTATATGTGCAGTTAAAATGAAATATGTTGGTTGATGAGTGAATTGAGATGATAATTTGTGATAGGAAGTGTTGGTAAAATGTGTAGTATGGTTCTTGATTTTTCATGCAGGAAACCAGAGATCCACATGTGTTGGCTACAAAGTACGCACGCTCACTGTGATCACGCGTACTTTTGCCATGACCGCGTGTTTGTTTGCACCGGAACTACATGGTGTTTAGCGACAACGCGTAGTTGCCTACCACCACGCGTAGTCGTGGTTGATCGCTTGTGAATCTCTGATTTTGGAATGCTTAAGTATGGATTTATGGTTGAAAATGAACTTATTTGAGTGTTTGATTATGATTTGATTAATGGATGGTGTAACACAGAATTAATTAAGATTTTGTATTCACTATGGGTTGAAATAAAAGCGATTAAAATGAGATAGGGATGATTGTCCATTTTGGTAAGTGTTGCTTATTGAGTCTCGTGACTCACTGCGTTTTATGCATGCCGTGTGGGCAGGGACTTGAGAGACTTTTTCAGATGAGAAGGGGTAGACTCATCAACAA
>CANYCX010129154.1:0-12257 GCA_948193385.1 Breynia disticha f. nivosa
CTCAAACATATATTAACTCATTTAACAACATACACCTCAAAACAATAACAAACTCATATATATACATATATATAAAATAACCATCTCAACAAAAACATATCCACATCAATCGATAATCAAAACACAAGGTATGCACAGGCAAAGCATGCAACAACACTAAAAACATCCTAGGCCCACCACTGATGAGGAGAGATAAAATGATCTGGGAGTAGCAGTCGACCCACCTATCAAGTATAAATCTCTATCTCTACTAGATCCTGAAAACAAAATTTGCAGTTGTATGAGTTGCGGGCTCAGTGAATAGTCATTAAATTAACCAAGTTATCAATTGAATATATGAATCCATTATTAATAATAACAATAAGTATAACATAATAAACTATATACATTCACAAATATTCTTTCTATAAATCATATAATGATATCTCTGTACGTTCATTGGTTTACCATGCAACGTAATCGATTATCTGTGCAGTAGCATAATAATGTACTGTATAAACCCCTCTATAGAAATGATCCTATAAAGGATCCCCCTCTATGGTATAAACCCCTCTACGTATGATCGATCACATATCACCAATCCACTCCTCAACAAATCAACACCATATCAACTCCTTATCAATACCATATCACACCATATCACTTCAATTGTAATGGCAACATACAATCATATCATTCGTACTGTAATGTACCTGTTCGCATTCTCATTTTGCTCGTACCTGTTTGCAATTAGATAATGTAAACATATTCATTTCCAATTTGATACCAATTCCATATTTTACCATTTTATCGCATTTGATCGCAATTCATATATAATTTCGAGCACTTAATCAATACCATATATATATATATATATATATATATATATGTATATTCATTATATTTAAGTGAGTTGGACTACTCACCTGTCAACAGAAATACTCAGACCTCTACGTGCTCTGGCCCTGCCCTAACTGTCTGGTCTGTCGTCCTATAATAACATATACCAATCTTTCTATAAAATTCAATATAACCAAACTTATAATGCATGTCCTAACGAATCCGTTAAGTTTACTTTTCAATTTTGCAAAACCCTAATCCTAACCTTAGAAATTTCTCACTTTATCTTTCATCGTCAATTCATCAATTTAAATTAATTCTATCTCAATTCTCTAGTTAATTCAATAATCCATTCAAGAAAACTCAAAGCTTTCAATAGAAAAACTCTTAAAAATTTACGAAAACTTCGAGTTTTACCTGTTTCGATTATACCACAGATTCCTGGCTCGAGATTACAATGGATTCAATAAGCTGGATCTGTTCCCTCGTCAAAATCTCTAGCTATCTCACTCTAAACTCTTGTCTCTCTCTCTCTCCTTTCTCTTCTTCGTCTTTGCTTATCTGAGAGCTTCTGATGATTTCTCGATCAAATGAAACTTATATTTTTTTCACCCAAACAGAGGAGAACACGTGGTGGGATGTGGATTACGCATGGTTGTGCCCACCACGCGTTTTCTCACCCTCGACCACGTGTTTTTTAGTTTATACGTTTCCTTCGATTATTGTTTACTTAACATAAACCATCCATCAACCTTCTTTCAACCTTCCTTAAACTTGTTTCTAATAATTTATTTTTGTCATTTTATAACTAAAATTCTTATTTTTATGTATTTTTGGGATGAGAATGTTACAGTGTCACTCCTCGTTGTGTGCGATAGAGGATTCCACTGCTGTGTGCTATGGTGGACAAAAACCCGAGGACATCCTGTGTGGATTTGCATTGGCATTTCATATATTTGCATTCATATGATTAAAATGCCACGGTATGGATATTTGTATGATATGGAACCTGTGTGGTTCGTGATTGTTGTGTGCTGTGAATTACATGAGTTCCTATGTGGTTATGTTTTCTGTGTGAAAGTGATGATATGTTTTGGCTGTGTGCCTATATTGATAGTTTAGTATGGTAATGTGGTTTGAGCTAAGTGCTTTTGTATACCATACTTTGAGTTTGATGTGCTATGTACTAGAATGAATGTGATTCTATGTGAATATGGCAAGGAAATGGCTTATGCAAATAAAGTAACAAAGGTATAGATTGTTGTCTGCTAATTTACCTTAAAGCAGAAATCAGTTACGCATTTCCAAAGCTCAGCACGCCTTCATGTTGACCAGCACGTCATCGTGCTGCTGGCCAATTTCACCAGCACGCCTCGTGTTGCTGGATTATCTGGAAAACGATGTGAGCACGACATCGTGCTTAACACGGCACGAGTCGTGTTTCCTAGAAATAGTGAGATTGAGCAAGACACGTGTTTAAAGAGGCACGACGTGTCGGATGGAAATTGTATATGAGAACGACTCCTTGTTCATGAGCACGACCCCCGTGCTGATACAAAATTTCCCCGCACTTCATTTTATTACAATTTGATTATCACTTACTGAGTATATTTGTATATTCACTCCTTTTGATTGTTTAAATGATATGCAAATCGTAGGTAGATGCTTTCCAGATGAGATCTTTATTATGATTAGAGGCATTTATATGATACGATCGAGGTCTGGCTCCGGAGATCAGTTTTGATGTTTTGTTTTGTACATGTTGTAAATATATATAAATATACACGCGAGTTTATAGTTTGAAATGTTTTTCAAACTAATGTATGTTGCTTCAGCTTTTCTATATAGTTTTGTGAAAATGATTTGGCCCAGGTTTTAAATAAAAAGCGTGTATATTATTTTATTACTCCTCGACTTTATTATGAGAATATATAGGATATTTGAAATAAATGATTTAAAAATTTGAGCTCCACATGTGGTGGCAAAAAATTGTTCATTGGCTCAAAGGCAAGAGAAGGGGAAATATAGGTTATGTTGCACTAAAAATTGATATTACGAAGGCTTATGATAGGATGGAGCAGAATTATTTAGAGAGTGTGTTGGGGGCTCTTGGCTTTTGTAGTAAGTGTGTTGTAATGGTCATGAAATGTTTTAAAACTGCCAGCTACAATATCATCCTTAGGGACAATATAATTGGCCCTACACTCCCTTCCAAAGGTCTCCATCAAGGAGATCCAATCTCTCCTTATCTCTTCATTCTAGGAGCAGAGGAGGGTGACTACTTTGATTAAGAAGAAGGAATTGTTGGGTTCTTACCATGGTTGCAAGATAGCAAGGATTTCCCCAAGTATCACCCATCTAATGTTTACAGATGACGCTTTTTTATTTTTTAAAACAGAGCAACAAAAAGGTCAGGTGGTGAAGTCAATTCTGAAGAGTTATCATAATGTGTCAAGACAAGAGGTCAATTTTGCTTAGTGTTTGATTATCTTTAGCAATAACGTTGATGATAATAAAAGGCTGGAAATCAAGGAATCATTTGGGGTTAATGAGAAAGATGGACCATGCAAATACCTTAGCTTACAAATTATGTTGCGAGATAAAAGAGAAGCTAAGGGGCAGAATAGTGGCTTGGAAAGGCAAGCAGCTATCTAGAGCAGGGAAGGAAGTTTTATTGAAGGCAGTGGGTCAAGCGTTGCCCACTTACGCTATGAGTTTATATTTGGTTTCGGATGTAGTTTATGATGAAATCCACCGCATTATGAATGCATATTGGTGAGGATTAGAGGAAGGAAGAAAAGGGATTAAATGGATGAAATGGGAACGACTATGTGCTAGTAAGGATATAGAGGGTTTGGGATTTAGAGATCTAAAAAATTTTAATAAAGCTTTGCTTGCAAAGCAAGGTTAGAGACTCTTACGAAATCATTAATGTCTAATGGCGAGAGTTATACAGGTTAAAATATTACTGTAACCAGTCATTCTTGGAGGCTAAAATAGATGATTTGAACAGCCTAATTTGGATAAGCATTTGGATAGGAAATGATGTTTTGAGGAAGGTTTGTAGACGAAGAATATTATATGGGAAGAACACCTTCATTTGGAGAGATCCTTGGTCGATGGAATCAAATTAGGGTTATGTGACAACTTCCATGGACGTGTTTATGAACAATATGTAGGTAGCTCAATTAATGTAATCTGAGTCTCGAAGTTGGGATGTGGCTAAAATAGAGAGCTTATTTAATGTACAAGATCAGGAAGTTGTATTTCCACTCCACTCAATAATAGATTAGTAGAGGATTGTTGCGTTTGGGCATGCATAAAGTTAGGAGCTTATAAGGTTAAAGAGGGTTATAAATTCATACATGTCCATAAGGCTCCTACAACAAGTCTAGATGTATATTTTGGAAGCGGCTCTAGAGAATGAAGGTTCCTCCGAAGGTAATGAACTTCCTGCGGAGAGCTTTGGCAAACTATTTGCCAAAAAGAAAGAGACTTGCACAGAGGAGAGTCATTGAAAATAAAGTCTGCCCGAACTGTAACTGTCAGGAGGAGACAATAATTCTTGTTTTAGTTCAATGCATAGCTATAAAAGCTGTGTGAGAGGCATTAGGTTTGGGATGGTCTTACACTAGTACTCCTAATTTTTCGAATTGGCTTTGGGAACAATCTGTTAGGCTATTTGGAAGAATAGAAATCTTCTGGTTTGGAATAATAAGCCATAATCTGCTAGAGACCTAGTGAAGACATGTCATAACTTGGTGAAGGATTGGCTCCTAGTTAATAACATCTCATTGATGCAGCATGGTTTGAGAGAGTTAGAAGATATAGGCAAGGAGAATGGCATTAACCTAGCAGAGGATGGAGGTCAGTAAGTAAGGATGCATGTGTTTTTGTTTGTGGTGGAGCTTTAAGCCTTATCTGTCGTAATGATTTACAGCCAATTCCTTGGAGCTAAGATAATTAAGTTCCCTCATGTTAAAGATCCAACTATGTTCGAAGTCATAACAATCAGGGAAACACTTTCCTGGATTAAGATCAAGGGAGGCTCAAACCATGAGGTTGAATAAAAATGTTTAACTGCAGTTGCAACCATCAACAGCTCTGCTTTCAATGATTTGTATTTCAATTTATTAGTTCTTGATTATAAAGACTTATTGTCAAGCACTGCTTGATGTTCAGGTTATTTTTATTAGGAGGTTGGCGAATCAATCTGCTCATCAGCTAATTAAAGAATTTGGTTCCTCTCTGGGTCTCCGTGTTTGGGGTCTCACGCTCCAAATTGTATTTTAGCATCTTTAGTCAATGATTTAATGGAATGAATATTTCATTATTTTTAAAAAAATTAGATAATTAGTATAAATGGAGAGGTAAAAGAAAAAGTGTTTAAAGATCATGTTGGAGTTCCTTTTGTTATGTTTTTAGATTTACTTTTAAAACTCGATTTTTTTATTATTAGTTGTTCTGATATTTTGTGTTGTTATGTTTTTTAAATTTACTTTTAAAACTTGAGTTTTTTATTATTAGTTGTTATGATATTTTGAGAATGCAGTGAACTTAGTTGTCAAGATATGAAGACAACCATTGTTTTTAGTGTTTCTATTTTATAATCAAAGACCATTTGTAAAGGTAAATTCAAAAGGTAACATGTCTATTAAACAAAAGAAAGGTCATGCACGCTATCATTGTTAGAGAGAGGAAACCCTAAAGGAGAAGGGATGATGTTTATATGTACTTTAAAGATTGTGTGAAATATATATAGTGGCTTGTATTTCTCTCTTATAGGCCTTTTGGAGACTGAATAACAGAATAAATTATTCTATCTGTTGAATAGGTCGCAGTGATCGAACCACGTAAATTCCTGTGTTGTTCTCTTGTTTCTATCGCGTAATTTCCTAACATTAACAAGCCAACATTGTTTTATAATACAAATATTGTTAAACTTAGCCAAACAAATAGGGATAAATAAGAGATAACAATAGCACTTACTTTCCTTTAGATGTAGTCTAACTAGATTTGAAATTTGATACACTTTCCTAAAGATTATGTGTTGCCTTCTCAAAACTAACAAAACCGATAAACTAGGAATCATGATTTTCAACTATCACAATTTGAGTGTACTTCTCTGGAGTATTTTGCTTCATCTCTTCTGAGTTCACACCTCTATATGTTCTTCATCTCTTTATCATATCATAATCAAAAGTTGAGCAATGATGTGAACATCTTAATCTAAAAACTGACATAATGGAAGTCTCGCATAATGTTTGCATTATGTACAATGTTTTTATAGGAAAAATATGATTCTCACACACCTTAATTCAAAAATTTCCATATAGCCATCTTTGGAAGTCTAGATTTCATAAACTCCATCAATTAGTTCTCTCAGTTCAAGTTCCATTATTCTACAAAAACACATATTTACTTGCATCAAAAGTTATTTCTCCAAAATGAAACAATTGTTTCATCAAACTCAATTATCACTATGATTAACAATTATCTAATCAAGTCGTTAACCGATCTTATATTTAATCAAAATTAATTATCACTCTGATCAATAATTATTTTATTACTGCAATTTCATGAAACCATACAATTTTATTATTATCACATATTGTTCTCTCTATACATGAAGTTCAAAGAAAAGAACCATATTCAAAAATATGTGTTTTAAGATTATCTTGTAGAATGTATATTGGCGGATGTACCTCAAGGTTTGTCCATTTTTTCCTATATCAGGTAGAACTTTCTCGATCCAGTAGTTTTTTTTATAATTTCTCTTTTAAGTGAAGTTAATGGCTTCTTTTCCATTTTTTCTTCATGTCTATTAATGCTAATTTTTTTGAGCTCCTAACTCAAGATATGAATATGCCTATTTTTCTTCAAAAAAATATCATTTCCTTCTGCATCAAACCTTCTACGAGCTCAATCAAGAACATAACTTTTCCTATAAAATTCTTAATCTTACAAGCATATAAAGGATTATCTTCATCAATACGTAACTAGTTCCATTTACTTTTATTCGTCATGTAGAAGCATTTCTCATCAATGTGAATCGTATTAATACATGTTAATTAAGAATGTTGGAACATATAGTATGCTACTTGAGTCAAGTTTCAACAAGCAATACCTTAACTTTGACCTTTTGTTTTCTTCTTTAAAAAATGTATGGATAACATTTGAATTTCATTGAATATCTCTAAATTACAAATGTTGCACCGAGTGATTACGCTAACATTCATAGCAAAAGGTAAAGACCTTAGAATTGTACGCTTATGTAATTAAACATCGCTAATTATAAACAAATCTAACTGGAAACTCTTACGTCCACAATTTTTCACTCTTTTATAAACACTAGTTGTTTCACCCTCTTTTCCTTGTTTTCGTATATCCTGAATAGTGTGAATTAGAACAGAAAAATATGTCTCTACTAGTTTTGAACATCGTTTTAAATTTTTCATCAAAAATCTTTTATAGCAACATATTGTAAATGATTTTTTCTCTATTCAACATATTTTATGCCTATGATTGCAGTGACAATGAACATCATGCAAAATTAGACCACAAAATTAACATAATGAATGACATGCTTAAATAAAAAGCAACTTATAAAAAATAACAATCAAATGGTGTCATCTTTTTTCTGGCATTCTTATTAAACCTCAAACAATTTAAAAATAAATAATGAAAAAAAATGTAATGCAAAGGACATAGTGGTCACTTAATTAGTATTGTGAATATGACAATCATATTAAAGAAAAAGACTTTGTGGAATACTTAGAAAAGTGATATGAATGACTTGACTGTGTAGCCAAGATTTCTTGGACACCTCCAAAGTCCTATCCCAACTTTGATAATTAACACTGCAAATATACCACTAACTCAAACAACAACAAAAATTGTGAACTAACTCAAACCACTAACCTTTAATGATTTTCATCTTCTTCTCCAAATTTATCACCTATAATTTTTTGTCTCTCATATAGCAACCACTTTCAATGTGCTCATTCTTGATTGTAAATATGAAACCAAAGCCGAATAATGGACTCAATTTCATCATAAAATTTATATGAAGCATAAATTTCTTTCATCAGACTTATTATTTCTCCAAATAAATTAGTCATAATCTTTAGTCTCTCTTCAAACTCTGTAGAATCAGATTCTACAAAGCTCAAATTTAATTCAATTTTGCATAAAAGAGCTTGATATGGAGATGAGATCGTGCTCTTTTCTATTTAGCTGCATGGTTTTCTACCATGATTGAGTAGTTTCTTTTTGTTATATTTTAGAGAAGAAGGTGAAAAGGTAGGGACAATATATGATTAAGAAGATAGGCAAAAAAAATTTGCATTTTTAGAACCAACCATATGAAAGTGAGAAATAATAATAGGGTATTACTGACTTTTTAGGTATATTAACACTCTCAATAATGTTTTCATTTTCAAAATCAATTTGTTGATAAGGAGATTCCTCGTTTCTATTAAGCTTAATTAATTCATTTTATTAGAAAAAAAGTTAGCCACTAGTAAGTGCCACATTGATTGTACGCTTCTTTTAATAGAGTAAAATCTCTCTGCCTTATATGTTTTTGTTAGATCATTCCCAACAATATCCCACACTTAAATCCTTTCTTCTTTTATCAATCATATTCCAAAACTTGCTACTCCAACAGAGTCATAATAGCTCTTTTAGCTTATTTATAAAAACAACACATTATAGCTTTAGAGCATAAAAGTGACTTACATAAACCTTTTAACTGTCTTCTTGCATTACTTATCTTACCTCATCCTCTTCTCTTTTTTGTGGGTAAACTATTCTATTTCCATCTTTGTTCTAAAACAAAGTTCATGGGCAAAAAGCTTAATCTTTCAATCAATTCCTTCCAACTTAATGACCATCATTGGATAAAATTATTTTTTATGGCTGCATCATCATTGTTTTCTTTAAATTCTTCATTCAATCACTTCACTTTATTACGAGAAGTGTGTTTTACAATGATGAATCGATGCAACGATTTATTCTACGTAGACTTGTTAAGCAGTAGGAACCTCTTTTGTTCATAATGAGCTCAATTCATAACCTCCATTTTTAACTTTTTTAAATAAATAAGAAGATACAAATAAGGTATGTATTCTCTCTCAAGGTGATTCTTTAGATGAAACTAAAGAGAGAAGAACTCACAAATCTAACTTACATGTCAAGAAGTTGTAATATTTGTCTCAGATTGGCTGAATGTTAGTTAAGATCCAATTATTTGTACTGATCATAAATTTAAAACTTATTGGGAGAAGAATCATGCATGCTACAAAGAACACCAAAAATTTAATTCTAATAGGTCTCCAAATTCCCTAATGCACCGTTGGTGAGCAATTAAAGTTGTAATGAACAAGTTTAAAGCATACATGAGCAAAATTGACTCATGAAATCAAAGGGAAATTGCCAAACAAGATGAGGTAATTGAGATTTTCATCTTCACTTGAATTAGATGATATATTTTATTTTTTTATGAATATACACAATAGTTGGTTGAATATTTTGTGAAATTTTTTTGGTGCTTTTTGTTATTTTTTTTTCTTTTGTCATTTTGGATATCAATTTTATTTACTTCATGTGTATTTTATCCTTTGAGTGCATTTTTTGAATTTAGATTTTGTTGATTGACTTTTGTTGCATTGTTTTACAAAATCTGAGTAATATGTGAATCTTGTTTTTCTAAATGGGACACCCTTATTAATTTGCTTCAATCATGCCATGTTGCCTTTTGGTTTATCAACTTTGATATATCCAAGCTTTAAAATAACATCATGTAATTTGATTGTTCCTTTTGAGGATTGTCTTTCAATTTCTATATAGGGTACATATTAAGGATAAGTCATATACTAGTGAATTGGATATGTTATTGTAGTATAGTCATTTACTAGTTATAATTTATTTATTGTACTTCACTTCTTTTTTTTAAATTTTTCAAGCAATGGAAATGTACAATTCTCTTAAAAAAATCATTTTCCTTTTATTCATTGTTGGAAGAAATTGCAGTTTAAGGTTAAATTTGATTATGCCACATCAACAAAAAAAATCTGCAAAGTTAATCTTATGCATGTGACACCAGAATTGATCTATTCAGAAGACATTGATCTAAAAATGAATTTGTTGATGAAAGACCATTAAGAAGAAAGGCTGAAAAGAAAATATCCAAAAAGAGAAAAGGAAATAATGAGACGATTGAAGGCGGCACAAGTAATCTTTTAGCTAATAGAATCACAAGAGCAACATGTGTTGATAGAAAAGCAACATTTTTTAAATTCATGAAAATCGAAAAAGGAATGAAAGAATGTGAATGAAAAAGGAGGAGCAAGAACAAATGCTTTATGAACAAAGAATAATTGGAATAAATACAAGTGATATGGTAAATTAGAATCAAAATATTTCACTTCTTTAAAAGAACTATTATTGAGAAATGACAAAAAGAAGGTTTTACTTAGATAAAACATACACCTTTTTTTCTCTATTAAAAAGTTAGCATATGTTTTTTTTGTTTTTGGTCAAGATTTAAGAAACCTAGACTTCTTATCACTCGACTTCGTTTTAATTCATATTTTTAATATTGAATTTGCTTCTGAAATATCGACTCGAATTACTCCAAGCTAGATATATTAGCTTCTGGGTTGTTATTAGATTTGTGAAATAGTTGTTTTTTTTTTATAATTGTAAGTAATAAGAAAGTTGGTCAAAAGTGAGAATGAGCCTATACTAACTTCTTGATAGTAAAATAAAACTAATCTATATTTTCTCTAGGCTTTTGCAGTTAGTGATCAAAAAAATCTTTTTGAAGTTATGAATGTGCTTGCCAATCTTGAATTTGATGATGAAAATTTTTGAATTCCCATAGCTTGCCCATACATGTATGAGATAATGAAATGGTAGGAGTGTCTTCCTTGGTATACAATTACAATCAGAGCAGTCCCCGTCACATTCATCTTCCATAATCATACTATGCAAAATAATACATGCTATCATAATATATTTTAACATACCAACACTAAAAAATGTGACAATCCTCATGTTATTTCAAATCGTGCTTAAAGAACTCTAAATGCACGTTCTACATCCTTTTTTGTAAACTCTTGAGCTGTGACAAAATTTCTCTTATTCCCTTGAGGATGCAAAATTGTTTTCACAAAAATTGGCCAAGAATGATATATACAATCAACCAAGTAATATCTCATACTATATTGCTTATTATTGATTACATATGTTACTTTAGGATTGCGACCATTTGCTACATTGGAAAACAAATGATATCTATTCAACACTTTAATGGCATTTAACGACTCTAGCAAACCCAAAAAATCATGCAAAATCTAGAGATTGTATAAAGGAATGACTTTCGAAATGATTGTAAGCTCACGTGCATGACCAGTGTGCATACATCTTCAAGTCGTAAGACAATTTTTTCATTTCAAGTCTATACAATCAAGAATTAAGACTTTGAAAATTCTAAGGTTTGATGATTAACTTTTACTGAGCTTTTACCAAAAACTATATGAAAACCAACTGAGTGCTAGCTCCTTCTTCGTATCTCCTTATGATGATCGATGAACACCAATGGATTTTCTTTTTTATGTAAGGCACGCATCTAGTAGACTGAAATAAGAAGAGATGTGTTCTTTTCGATCAGAGAGGCACAACTTCCAAGTGTGGAAGAGAGGGGCGACACATGAGAGAGCATAAGAGATGGGTGGCACGCTCAGTATATTAGGGCTAGGTTTTTTATACCCTTGCTCCTTATATAACTGTTGGCTCTTCCTATTTTCTCTCTAATCCTAATTAGACATACTAAATTGAATTTTATTTTCAACAAAGCTCCAATGATATCTCTTTTTTATTTAATTATCTTAATTAATTTGACATCCAACTTAATTAGTAAACCCTAACTAATTAGGATACTCTAAGTAAAAAGACTAATTAAAATAAAAAATGTGTTGGATTTCTAATGTGTTCTAAAGACTATAGCAACAGAAATTACACACAAAAACACATTAAAGACAACCAAGATCATCATTAAAAATAAAAAAAAACCTTATATTGACTAACGGTTGATGACTAGTTAATATAAAAACATAAACTTTGAAAGAAAAACTCACCTAGTTGTTTCTTCTTGCAAGGTCGTGGGTGTTTTGCACAAAATAGTAACTATCATCTCGAAATATTCTGAGACGACCTTTGTGACACCTTTTCCAAGAACCATAGACGCAGTTCCTCTACAAAACTAACACACGCATTAGCTGAAAGAGTGTACTAGCACGAAAGGAATTATGTCTTTCAATCGGATGAGATTCTTGCGAAACCAAGAGCACCACGATAATCAAATGGTATGATCAGCCCCTCAAAGTCTCGTCCTTCTTGGAGGAAAAACAAAGAATCACCATCTTGAATTCTTT
>CANYCX010129466.1:0-16597 GCA_948193385.1 Breynia disticha f. nivosa
GGGGTGGTGGCGAGTCCGCGTAGTCCCATCTGACACCGCATATGTACCTGTTTCTCATATGAAAAACTTGATTAAAGTACGCGGGGTGAGATCTGAGACCGCGTAGTTTCTAATGACAACGCGTACTCTGGTTTGAACCCACGTATGTATCTGTTTTCCGGTGTGAAAATGTTAGCATCACTACGTGGTGTGGGAGCGAGTCTGTGTACTAATGAACCACCCCGCGTAGTGATGACGACACCGCGTTTGTACCTGAGATTCACTTGAAAAGTGTTAAATTTGTTCTTAAATATGATATTGAGGGACAATATTTGAAATCTAACTTTATGAACATATTTCTTATCCTGAATATGTTTATAATTTGATTTGAAATGATATTTGAATTTATTATTCAATGTTGAATGAAGTCGACCTTTGAGGTTATGTTTCTTACTGAGTTTATAACTCACACAATTATTGCCTGCAACGCTCGGCTGGTATTTGAGGAAGTTTTCCTTGTTGGTCGGTACGGTGCACATTTGCTCAGATTGTGGAAATTTCAGAGGGAGACGGACCGAGGTATGCTGTGCACTCAATTGGATTAGAGTTTGATTTGATGTATATGTACATGACAATGCTTACATTCAATTACTTGTATTTTACTGGGTTATTATAGAAAATGAAATCAGTAGGATTCTCATTTCTTTCACAACCTGGAAACCTTATGTAAAATATTTGTATAAATATTTATGAAAATGAGTTTGTTTTTTTTTTCGTGTCCTTCAATTTTATTTCTTTGTTACTTATGTTATATTATTAAAAATCAAAAACTTGATTTTCGAAGTTTAAGTATCACTTGCAGGAGGGGAGTTATACGTGAGTGATATTTAAATTTCGGGGGACACAGGAGAGATAGATTTGAGAGAGGTTTGAGGCATGCCATTCACAATAGGATTATGGTGAAACCCCCAACATATGAGATACTGATTGAGGCAGCCATTAGGGCAGAGGAGTTAGAGCGTGAGAAGAAAGAAAAAAGGAAAGAAGGAAAGCAACGGAAGATTTTTGGATCTAGTTCGACTGGGGGACGCTAGAGATCAGAGACTATAGGTTAAAGATCTAATAACAGAGCTTCCAGAGGTGTAGGTGGGGCTACTGAACAGTTTAAAGGCGGAGCAGGAGGTGGGAGGAGTTATTCCACCAGGCCTCCTACTTATCCGAGTAGAGGTACATGTATCTATATCAGTGGGAATATAAGGTTAGTATGTTATAATTGCCAACAGCCAAGTCATTTTGCTAGAGGCTTTTCAGAGCGTAGGGAGCCTCAGGGTGAAGTTGTGTCTAGGCATATTAGTGTGGGTGATGTTCATACTACAACATCGATAGGTAGTGGCAGAGGTAGAGGTGGACGAGGTTCAAGGTCTACTTCTAGGGGAGTGGAGCAGTTGGTTTAGGTGGAGCTAGTTGATCTAGCAGGGCAGCAGTATCAGCAGGGTCAGCACCATAGGCCCGAGTTCTTACTATGACTAGAGATAAAGCTGCAGAGGATCCAGACGTGATTACTGGTACTATTTCTATCTTTACATATAGTACTTTAGTATTGATTAATCCAGGTTCTACATGCTCTTTTGTGAGTGAGCCAATGGTAGACCATATTAGAGGTAATATAGAGCATCTGGGTTATATTGTTTCTATATTGCTGCCTGCTGGTGGTATTGTGTTAGTCATACATATCTTATGGCATTGTGAATTACATAATAGCAAGTAAACTTAATTTGCCAATTTGGTTGTTTTGAGGATGACAGAGTTTGAGATTATTTTAGGGATGGATTGGTTATTTAGAAATCGGGCTATGGTCGACTATTACTCAAAAGAAATTATGATTGAGGTGGATGGCAAGAGACCAGTATTGTTAATAGGTGAAACGAAGACTATTTCTTCACGCTTTATTACGGCTGTGATTGTTGCGAGGTTGATATAAGAGGGTTGTGTAACGCCCTAAAATTTCTATTTAATTAAAATTTAAAACAAAATACGTAGAAAAATGACGGGAATTTTTTTGCGGTTATTTTAAGAAAATATTTAATTGGGAAGAGGTGAGATTTATTTTAAATTAGGAATATAGGAATTAGGAATATTAAAAACTTTCAAGAATTCTTGCCAGGATAAGAGTGTGGGTCGAGTTAGAAGAGGTTTACGAAGGGAAAAGTCGACTTAGCCCAAACCACTAGCCAAACCCACCAATTAAACAATAAAAACCTATCCTCCTCCTTATTTTCCCTCCCCACATGACATATCTCTCTTTTCTTTTTCATCACCACCGAAAATCTCCATCCAACAGCCATCCTCACGAACTTCCTGTGAGCAAGGAAGTTCAAACACTTGATCTTGGGTTAAATCAAGGTAAGAGATCTTCTTTTCCTCTTCATTCCCATTTTTCCTAAAACCCCTAACTTTAAACCCTTAAATCTTCCAATTTAACTCTAAATTAGGGAAATGATAGCTTGTTTGAAAGCTTAAACCCTCTAGTATCCATTATTGCCCATTTTTATGTTCAATCACATATTAGGGACATGAAAAATGAGAGAGAAGGAGGAACTTGCAAGTCATATATTTGGGGCTTTGTGCAAATGAGGACTTGTTTGTGTTTTGATACTAGGGTAAGTGTGTTTGGTGAGTATTAAGAATGTTTTAAGTGTAGGATTTGATTGGGTAGTATAAATGGGAGAGCTAGAGTTAGGATGAGGGAAATGGTGAATTACAATGTTTGGGAAGTGTTGGAGAGAAAGGAACATTAAATTGTATCTGAAGGAACTTGTATGGGACATTTATGGTGGTTGGTCTAAGGGAAATTAATTATGGTAGTTGGTTAGGGAGGAAGTCTTATGTGAAGAGAGGGCAAGTAACTAAAAAAAATGTAAGTGAGACATTATAAACATTTTTGCATTCATTGATTCGTAATTATGTGAATATAAATTGATGTGAATTTATAATGTTCATAATAGGGAATCTGAATCGCAGCAGGGACAGTTCATATCCGAGCTGCTAGCCACTTTTCGTGAGGTAAGTAACATGAGCATAATTTTCTTTGGTTTGTATGTTCTTCTTGAATGAGAAATGTGTGGTTTGGTTGTTTGGTTGTTACTCAATGTGTTGAGTATGCATGTTGCTTGTATGAATCGTTTCATAGAGGAGAGACCATGTAATTAGAGTGTAATTGAGTATGTTTGATAAGTATGTTTGATACAATGTGAAAGCTTAGATGATTGTTGTGTGATTATGTTTGTAGGCTTAATGAATTGTTGATTGTCTTGAGATTGTTTGATGGTTAAGGGTTGAGCTCAACACTTGATTGGGAAAACATGGTATGATTTGATTAGAAGTGTATGTTTGAGGTGGTATAGTTTATGCACATATCATTCATATACTTGGGGCTCATGTAACGTCCTAGAAATTCATCCATTTTAAACTTGATAATGATTATGAATAGGAATGGAATGTATGGATTATGAAAAGGATGTGCATGATTGTGTCTAGTTTAAGTGATGAATTAGGCATGTTGTGGGTGGTTATAGGAAAAATGAGATGGCTTGATTTTGTGATCGGTTATAAGAATGAACTATGAAAGGTTGAACAATGTATAAGTGGATGTTTAATTGTGTTGATTTCAATTTGATTAAGCATGTAAATTCATTGTTAATCAAGTTAATCAAGTTGATATATTGTTTATTTTAAGTTATAAGCATGTATGTATAAGTATATAGGTGTCGGAAGATCGAACGAAGTCGAAAAAGTTGGGAAGGGCTACCAGGAGTGAAATAACGTATGTTAATGGGGACATTAACATACATTAGTATGGATTAATGCATGTTAATCTATGGGGAAGCATAGGTTATTCATGCTTAAATTTCAAAAATCTGTATTTTGTTGGCATACGTTAATTTCAAAATAAACATACATTAAAAGAGGTATGGAAATGTCATTAAATCTCAAAAAACATTCCAAACTGTGCCATAACTCACTCCCAACCACCAAAACACTCTCTCAAATCCCCAGACTCATTCCTAAGCCTTCCCAAACATCAAACCTACCAACAAACACCAAGATTTCAACGAATTAACAGTGAAGCAAGCCCCAAATCCATCCCTCCTCTTGCTAGGTCTTAAGGTGACGAGAAAGAAGGTAAGATTCATGATTTTCAACCGAAATATGGTTGGAAATAGTTGCATTTGGTAGGGTTTTAATGGGTTTTTGTTGTAGTTTATGATTCCATAAGCCTTTAACCTTAAAACATAAGATTTTATGAGATTTGAGAAAATATGGTTTTAGGTAAGGTTTGGGATTTCGGGAAAAATCAATAAAGGAGGTTAAAATAAGATACATTGTAGGTTAAATGATTGGAAATGTAATTGTATGTGTTATTGCTTACTAATGGAATGAGATTCTTGCAAAATGATGGTATGAGTGTTATTGGTTTGTTTAGAATATGTTGTAATCCCATGAAATGGGTAATAGAAATGTGTGAGTGCCTTGATGGTGGTTTGAGAAAACTTATGAGAGTATAATGTTGAATGGATGCTTACTAATGAGAATGTTTTGTTTGTACGCTTGCTTGATGTGATGAGTGCCTCATGTTATGTGTTGTGATCTTTATGATGGAAAGATGGTTCATGTTTGATAACCACATTTCTAATAAATGGTAAAATGGTGTTAAAGGTTTCTTGAAAGGAACATTATGCAAAGTTGTCGATGGAACTTTGAATGTTTGAACTTACATTATGGCATGGGGTAATGGCATAGCACGAGCATTATTGTATATTCATGTTTTGCACAAAAGGAATGGAACTTTGGTTCACAACAGAGCTTCGGCTTACAATGGAACTTTAGTTCATAATGGAACTTCAATTCACAATTGAGCTCCGGCTAATAATTGGAGCTTTGGCTCACAAATGAGGAAGAGAGTGGACTCTCTTTTACAATAGGACTCCGGAGCGCATGCATCGTATGTGGAGTGCATTAACATATTCATAATGCATTCACTTAGTGTTTATTAGTGATGTTTATGTGGGAGGAATCAGAAGGTTGAAAGACTTAAATGAAATTGATGTGCTCATTGGATTGAATGCGGTAATTGTATATGTGATTATGATTATGTATTGAATAGATTGAAAGCGTGGATTGATGTTTGTATAGGAACCTTGATAATGTCAAGGCATGTATGAGTATATATATATATTGGTGAAATGAATCATTTAATTTATGAACATAAATGAGGATGTGTGTATATATGGAATATTAAGTTGTATGATGGAATGAAAGTTGAGGATGGTTGGTATTTAAACATGTGTTATGAAATGATCGACGATTAAGTTGAGTTTATGATTTTGGATTGACACTAAAGGGGTAGGTTGATTTTATTTGAACGATTAATTGAGATAATTGTGTTAAATTACATAGACTATGATGTGGTAAGAATTATATGATATGTGTGATATGCTGAGAATATGAAGGAATGAGAATTTGAATGTGTTGTGCCTAAGCAATGCGTTATTGATCGAGTTTGGCAAATGTTATGGATTGTGTATGATTGGTTGATTCATGTTGTAATGTGTTTGTTTACATGTTTAAATGACTAAGAATGATGGATTGGATGTATATTGGATTTGTATGATTGCCCTATGAGTTGCTCGGTATGCCTGAGATAAAATGTTAAGTGTATGTATACAGAAACTTAGGAAAAATTCGGACAGAAGGTGCTGAAGGAAATAACATATGGTTATTCTGGGAATAAACATATGTTAACCTAGTTTGGCATACATTATTTTTTGCTAGGCATAAGTTATTCAACCTGGAAATTGGGCCCAGAATAACGTATGTTAAGTGCCAAAATAAATATACGTTAATTTGATGCAGAAACCTTAAATTTGACCTAATAACATCCTAACGTATATCTAAAGTACCCTAATGATTTAGGATGGACTACTTAGTGGATAAACACTTGTAATGGAGGAATAAACATTAGAAACTGAATCTATAAAGCACATACATTACTTGTTGTGACATGGCTTTAGGGCGCCATTATGGGGGATTGGCCGAAATGGCCGAGGACTCCCCTGCATTCCGGTATGTACTGACACAGAGGGACAGCCTTACTGAGTATTTAAAAATACTCACCTATGTTTTACTGGATTTTGTGCATATCGACAGTAGCGGTGCTGGGACTTACTTTTGGGCGGAGCTTGCACGTGTGATACCGAGTGGATAGGTTGGCTCTTAGAGATTTTTGGAGATGCATACTTTTTCACTTTTGTATAGCCATACACATAGCAGTATATGCTTTTACTGGCATTTGTATTGTTTTAAACCGCAAGCCATGGCTTCCGCATTTGTGATACTTTTATTTTGTATTAGGTCGGTTTAAAGAGATACCACTCTTGATTTCATTTATATATATATATATATATATATATATATGTTACTTGATTTGAATTGTACACTATTGGTTTTAAAAAAGAAAAAAATGGGTGAAAAAATTGAGATTTACTAAAAATGAACTTCTCAAAAATGGGGTTCACAGCTCAAATGGAGCAAATTTAAAAGACTACATGGGCTCTTAGTGAGCATAATGAGGGAGTGGTTATGGGCATTTAGTCCACAAAATAACGGGTAGTATATAATAGATGCTGCACCGAGGCACAGTGGTAAAATGCTCAGAACATCTTGGTGAGTACGCGTGTGCCAAAATTTATGGGCACTTAGTGTGCAAATTATAGGCGTTCAGTGTGCAAAACTTATATGGATCCATTTTATTTATAACCTCATACTCCCAGTCGATAAGGCTCATTTGCAAACGTCAGTATTGAGGCCAAATTATGGTGTGAATTGGAAATCTAATTGTGAACAAGGTTGATCATGCTAGGGAGTGCATTAGTTGGTATGCATTTCCATTTATACCATGTTGCATAAATGGGCATGAGCACATCTGAATAGATGAATGAAGTGAAGTGATGAATTGATCATGTGTGATTGTTTCGATATGCGAAATGTTTTGGGAATGACAATTGTCATTTGGATGTCATATGTTTTGTTACATCTTATGGATTGAGTGTAATTGCTAATTGATAAAGTGACGAAGAGTGATTTTTTATGACATGTTATGCGAAGCTTGAGCATGAGAAAATTTGGTTATTTATATATATATATTGAATGGTTGAGTTCAAGTGCAAAATGTGGTATGAAATTGTGCGGTTTAATTGCTTAAAACTTGCTTGTGTGTTGTTATTTCATATGGTGATGATTGAGAGCCAAATTTTGCTAAGTATGAGTGACAGGAAACCAGTCATGAACATCACTAACTATAGTCACGATCTTGACTGGCATTCTGGTCATGATTGCTGATGTTGGACATTAGTCACGAACGTGACTCACCCTAGTCACAATCGTGACTGGCCTTCTCGCCGAAGGAGAAATGGTTTGCAAACAGTCACAAACGTGAATGATCTCAATCACGATCGTGATTAGCATTCTAGCCAAACGTGATTGATTATCTGATTGGTACTGAGAGTGTGTCACGTTCATGATTGATCCCTAATCACGTTTGTGATCAAGTTTCGTTGCCATTGAATCACGTTCGTGATTCATCCCTGATGTAAAGCCATTGTTCAACTGAATGATAGTCACATTCGTGGCGCATGCCAGCCCTTCTGTCTGGGGCATGATTGAGCTGTTTGAGTATAAATGTATCCAAGTGTGTTCATTTAGTTCCATATGCGATAACATGATTATGTGCTTAAAGATGTACTATGGTTCTTTGTTAATTCCTTCAGTAAACTTCCATGTGGATCATTTGCACTTGAACAAAAGGAGATATAAATATATGAACTCATATTTCCTATAAAGTTATGCTAGAGAAGAAGCAGAATTGATATGTTAATTGACTCTTTTATATGAAATGGTTTGAATGTATGTGTGATGATTTTGGTGGATTTGAAATGAAAATGTGAAGGTTATTAAGTGTTCACAACATTGTATGAATAAATGAATGTATGTTTGAATGCCAATTGTTTAGGAAAGTTGTCCATTTTGGTAAGTGTTGCTTATTGAGTTTCACAACTCATGCATTTTATGCCTGCCATATTGGCAGGGTCTTGAGGGGATACGACGAGAAGGTGGTTGAATATTTTGCTTGATCCGACTCGTCCGTAAAGAATTGAAGAATCGAGGTGGGTCGTGCACTAGGGTTTGTTTGCTCACATGTCATACAAGCTATTGTATTGAACGTTATAGTGCATACATTCATTTTAGATAGATTATATTTGAAATGGAATCAACTAGGTTTCTTTTCTTTTATAACCATATGCATTTTGTAAAACTTGATCATTTTTGGGATATCCCCTTTACAAACCCTGTATAGTTTTCATTAAAGAAATGAAATGTATATTTTATCAATTGTACTTTCGAATCATATTTCGTACCATTGTATTTTCAACTTCTTATTTCAAAATCTTGCGTTGGCAGCCTTTATGCATTGTGCGACTTGAGCTTGTTGGTCATTCACCTCCTATGCTAGTTTAGTGGCACTATTGGGAGCTGTCTTTGGTAGCTTTATGAGATCAAGCACATGATTTGAGGCCTTAGTATAAACTACAGAGAAAGGTGACTTCCCATTCGAGTTATGCTTTGCATTAGTATATGTGAATTCGGCCTGAACGACCAAGAAATCCTAACTTTTCGGCTTGTCTTTGCGAATACATGCACCAAATTTCCTAATGTCTGGTTTACCATTTTGGTCTGACAATCAGTTTTTGGATGGGTTGTACTGCTATAGTTTAAGGAAAAATAAAATAAACTCCATAAAGTCTTCTAAAAATGGTAAACTTGGTATCTCAGTCAGATGTGATTGATTTGGGAACCCTATAAAGTCGGATGATCTTTTGAAAGAAAAGCTTAGCAATGGATGAAGCGTTCAAAGTCTTCTTACAAGGCAAGAATTGTGCCATCTTTGAGAAATGAACAACGACAATAAGGACTGAATCCATTCCTCTGTGTTTTTGGATGACCCAATTGAAATCCACGGATAAATCCTCCCAAATATTGTTAGGCACTAGGAATGACATATACAAACCTTTATTGGAGGCATGGCCCTTGGTCGTTTGGCAAGTATAACATCTCTCTACGATTGTTGTGACATCTCACCTCAATTTGGGCCAATGATATTGTGTCCTCAATTCTTCAAGTGTCTTATCTAACCTCAAGTGCCTCGTGAGGTCACCTCTATATAGCTCCTGAATGACCTACTCATGCATGGATGTTCTAGGAAGGCACAACAAATTTCATTTCATCAAGAAACCATCATAAATGTGGTAATCTTCATGCCCCTTGTTTGCAACACAATCGAGCCATATAGTCATGAGTTTTCATCGATTTCACACAAATATTTAAGAAACTCAAGGCCTTCAATTTCTAAGCTTAGTGTCTTTAGGATTGCCACATGTTTGCTTAAAGCATCAACAATTATATTGGTTTTCCCAATTTTGTGGACAATTTTGTAGGAAACTTGTCCACAAAGGCTGACCATCGTGCATGCATCCCACTCCTTATTTATTTGTAGCTACTCAAATACTTCAGGGATTGATGATTGGTGTATAGTATGAACTCTTTGCCAATAAGTAGTGCTCCTAAACTTTCAAAACTCTAACAACGGTGTAAAATTTCTTGTCATACGTCATCCACCTTTGCCTGTCTTCACTTAGATTTTCACTCGAAAATTCCACAAGCCTCTTTTTTTGTAACAACAAGTCTCTAATGCCCACCCCACATGCATCACACTTGACTTTGAACAGTTCTCAAAGTCAGGCAATGTTAATATGGGTATCATGCACAACCTTTCTTTTATTAAAGCGAAGCTGTATTCTTAAGTTTTGTCCCAACATAAATCACCTTTCTTTAAACACTCTATGAGAGGGGCCAAGATACTACTTAAATCACAAATAAATTGCTTATCAAATGATGTCAGGCCATTGAAACTACGGATTTCAAAAATGATTTTTGGGCTTGGCCAATCTCATAACTCTCACACCTTCTCCTTTTCTACATTGATTCCATCCTTTCCCATAATGAAGCCCAGGAATAGTAAGTGGTTTTGCAGAAATGTACATTTTGACAAATTCATGTATAGCTTATTTTCTCTTAAAATGTCAAACACTAGCTAACTGTGCTGCAAATGATCCTTAGGAGTTCTTCTAAAAATTAGAATGTCATCAAAGTGCACAAACACAAACTTACCAAGGAAGGGTGTTAGAACTTGGTTCATGACTCACATAAACGTGCTCAGAGCATTGGAGAGTCTAAAATGCATGACCAGCCACTCAAAAAGTCCATATTTTAAATTCATTTTCCACTCATTTCCTCATCGAATACAACTTTGATGATATCCACTCTGTAGATTGTTATACCAATTTTTTTAGGGTGATTCACGAGTGAGAGTGTATGTGTGTTTGTGTGACCACAAGATCAGAAGGTAGAGGTTGGTTCGTCTACCTAAAATCTCTTCAGGACTTTTAGGTGTGAAAATGGGCCTAAATTAATTTAAGTTAATACTACTCCTATCGTGTGGGAAGCGATAACAAAAGTATAGTGCAGAAAGTAGTAAGAAATGTAAAATTTAAGTTAGCCTACTTTTAGTGTAGAAATCGATAACGAAAAGCATAAATTGTAGGAAGAGTAAATGGACAGAACGGAAATTGCATTAAAGTTGAATCTAAAACTACAATTCACTTATAGAAGACACTTCAGAAGACATTCTTGAGTTCTCAAGACTCCCTTCGGCACTTTTAGTGAGTGAAACTAAACTAAGGCTATGCTAAGAACTACACTAAGGAGAAAACTGAAAGAAGAAGATAAGTAAATTCAAAGTGTGTGGTGTGTGAACCTTGTTTCTTTGATTCCTATTCTATTTATAGGTCTCCAAATATAGTTATCCACATTGTTTGAGCAGTTGCAACACGATCTTTGCAAGCACTTATAACTTCCTGTTCAAAACCACGTCTATGAAAACTATCCAAAACGTAGGGAACTAAATGTGTATTTGAAATTCGACTTTCCTGCGTTAATAACCGTTCACACCTAAGTCCTTGCCAAATGACGTGGCATCCTCGCTGGACGAAGCTTGCTCTTACGGATCCTTCTATTTCTTCGTGATGGTTTCCTATCGCCGCTTGTCTTCACTGGCTCTTTGTCGCCTTAGCCATTTCCCTCATCCCATCTCGAATCACCATGAGCCTCACTCTCTAGAATTCCTTTTGACGTCACAAAGTCAAGTTAACTAAGGGGTTAAGACAGATCAATTTTTAAAAACACTGTGGAACCACTTAACTAATTCAACATGTCTTCCAACCTCAGTATCAAAAATTTATAGTCAATGGTGATTTTATTTATGGCTATACTGTCAATGCACATCCTCCAACTTCCATATTTCTTAGGGATTAATAATGTCGATACAGCACAGGGGCTCATATTTTCCCGAATATGGCCCTTCTTAATCCAGTTTTGCACCTTCTCCTTTAGAACCTTGTTTTTGTAGGGCTCATTTGATAATGCAGAAGGTTGGGTAAGTTTGCTCCTAGAATGAGATTCGCGTGGTGTTGAATTGATCTTAGGCGTGGTAACCTTCGAGAAGCTTGTTGGAATCAAATCTTTATATTCATCCAGCATTGTCTAATCTCGGGCGGTAAATGTGTAAAGAGAATATAGTGGGATTCTCCTTTCACGGCCAGCACATGAAATTTTCTTATTTCTTTCATATATTTTAGGAAGACAACATTCTAATTTTTAATCTGTAGTGTACTGGTCTTGTCCCGTTTCTTTGCGTGTTTCTTCCCACTCAACCGAACCAGCTTAAATTTCTTTGCTCCCTTTACAAAGTTGTGACAATTTTGACTCCTAGAATGGACTTTATTAATGTCAAATTTCCAGGGCCTTCCTAAAAAGAGTTCACAAGCTTCCATATCCACAATATCAAAAAAAAGCTCATCAGTATAGTTTTCGATCTTGAAGTTTACCTTGCACCATTCAGTGATGTGTATCTCGTCAACACTGGTAATCCAACCAATTTTATATGGTGAGGGGTGAGGAGTCGACGTTAGTTTTATCTTGTGAATTTTGTTTTGGCTAACCACGTTTTCTCAGCTACCTACATCTATAATTAGATTACATAAGGCTATTTAAACCATACAACGTGTGCAAAATAGTTTGTGTGGCTGTTTTTCCCTGGCTCTTTTGTGGAGATCAAAATTTTTCAGATTACACTTACGATCTTGTCTCCTTCCTCTTCATTTTTGTCTACTCCTCCTTCTAGGATACACTCTTCTTCTTTATCCCCAATGTCTCCTTCAGTGTGATACACTAAATTAACCACCTTCAACTTGGAAGATTCGTTGGATCTATGTCCATGTTTACCACATTGAAAACATTAAAAAGGGACGAGTTTGTGGATTGCTATTGTTGTGTGGGCCATCTTTGTAAGATGTGTCCGTTGAAGTTGTGCGTGCAGACGTCATTTGTGTTGTACTAGAACTAGCTACGTCTTTTCCTTTGTCTATATTTATTTTTCTATGAGTTCCCCACTTCTTGGATTCTTTTGGACTTTCATTCAACCATAAGTAAGCTCTCACTGTCAAGTTTCTTGCTTCATGCACGCTCAATATCGTTGAATCCCTCCCAAATTGCCAATTTAAGGCCACAAAAGTATCTGCAGCCTGTTAGGGCTCACTTTCTTCTTGTTATTACACACCGATAATCTTAAAAATTCATTCGTGTACTCATGTCTGCTCCGATTTCCATGTGTACAACTGTAATAGGCATCAAACAAATATTGTTCACAATCTGAAGGTAAAAATCCACCTTGTAATAAATATTTCATCCTCCTCCACGTGGTCACCAGTTGTCTTCCTTCTCTCTCCGAATATCCTTTAGTTGAGACCACCAAACAGTAGCTCCACCTTTAAGTCGATAAGCCACCATTTTAACCTTTTGATCTTCCACAATCTTAGTGTATTCAAAGAAATTTTCTACTTCTCCAGCCAATCCAAGAAAGCTTCGATGTCAAGGTCTCCATTGAAAGTTGGAATGTAAGCCTTCAATTTTAACTCGTTTTTCCTTATTTTTTGTGGCAGCTATCAGGGAACCGTTATCTCCTGCTTTTGCCAAAATTGTTATGATTGATGGGCAGCAAGGACTCAAGCCATCTTCTAAGGTAAGACACTACATGGTCGTTTTATGCTTCATGTTGGTTCCCCCGCAATGCGCGTTGCATTTGAGTAATCAACACTGCCATTTGTTGCTTAAGGTGTCAAATAGATCCCACATTGTCGATAAATCCCTTTGATCTTCATCATTAAGATGGTGTGCCATAGTTTGAAGAACAATACCTTGTGAGATTCAAGGCTCTGATACCACCTGACATAGCATGGAAGCAAAATTAATTGCTAACAAAAAGTTTCGCCATGAAAACTCAATACTCACATTGGGGCAAATGAAAAAAAAAATCTGACTTTGTCAAAAAAAAAAAAAATCTGATTGTATTATTCTCTAAAATCTGAACTGCTTTTGCATACATAAATAATAAGCTTAAAGAGAGTTGAACTCTAGGTTATTAAACTCGACAAATAACAATGAAATTTTAATAATTATAAAGTATTAAAATAAAAGAGTTTTATCAAAATAGAAACTAAGTTGATAAAAGAAATCCACTTGTAGCCAACCTCCACATGATGTCGTCTGCCCATTTTGGTGTCAATCGACATTGTTCCATTTTCTAAGCCTACAGATGCCCCATCATATATTCCATAATCTTAAAGAGCTTGAAGGTATATGTCCATTGAAATTTATGAATAGTGTTGATTGTTGAATTGCTTCTCATGTTTCTTTAATAAATTATCCTACAAATAAAAAAGGAAAAAATATATGAATGATAGTAAAAATACATAAGGGCATATGGATTAAAAGAAATGTTATGAAATTGAATAAACCTTACTCAATGAGCATTTATGCATTCAACATATGTAATGTACGGTGACAGTAACATCCACATACACATAAATTTTGATGAAAAAAAATTTGCAATTAAAATTTAGCAATTAAAATTTACAATTGAAATATGAGTTTTCTTATATACGAGAAGAGGGTTGAATCGCGTATTACCCGATTTTCTTCTTCTTTGCAGAATTATGTTGAAAACATAGTAGCAAGCAATAAATGATGACAATAGATACAATAATTTAGAGTGGCTCGGCACCAACTTGTTATGTCCACTACTTTAGTGCCTCTACTAAAGATTTCTAACTTTCCACTACCTTCGTTTACAATTACAACTTTGCTTTCAAGTTGAGTGAGAATTTTGCAATTTCACTTTCACGACAAATGATAACTCTATCAATTCTCTATATTGTCTTACAACAAAATCAGTAACCCACACCTAATCAATTTCAACTATCAAACATTTTCCCAATAGTGATTTAAAAATCAGTGTGCAATCACTACAACTAATCAAGAGACAAGAAATAAATGACAAGAAATAAATGAATTCACTTGTAATGAATGCTATTGATGGTTTGGTGGAAGAGTAACCAATGAAGACTTAAAATGTGTGTACCTGGCTTGGCTCTTTTGTTCTTAATGGATCTCTAATGTTTCTTATGTGTCTTAATGTCTTTTATGTTGTTTTTTAAGTTCTTTTTCCATTAGACATAAAATCCTCTCATTATGCTTTGCATAATCCATGCATTTAATGCAATGTCAGAGCCTATTAACATATGTTGCAACACTCTTAACGTATGTTACTTCACACAACATGGCTTACTGTCTTCATTAGTGTGTGTTATCTCTTCAATCAAAACTGAAATCATCTCCAGATAACGTACGTTAGCCAAGTGTAACATGTGTTATTCCTTCAAACATGATTGTCTTTATTTTTTGTTTATCTTTGATAGTGTACGTTATCCTTCATTAACGTACGTTACTATATGTCTTCATACGTTCATCTTTCAATATGCTTTCTGATTCTATGTACCTTCAATTTTGAACTCCAATTTTGTGTGTGATACCATATCTTTATTATCGTACGTTCGTGGCATCTCACATACATTACTGATCATGTTTTTAGTTATATAATTTATCCATTGTTGAAAGTGCAATCCATTCTATCTCAATGTCAATATTTGATAGTGTACATTACTGCACATTAACGTATGTTACTTCACCTGTTAATGTAGGGTACTCCATTATAACGTACGTTAATTTACATACCGGGTTGATTTCTTGTTTTGCTTGAAGTCTAAACTTGAGTAACATGGCTTAGCAACCCTTAACATACTTTAGTCATTTTTTAGGGTTGAAATACTTGGCTTTATTGATTTCTGAACACAAAAAGACCTATATCATAATTTTTATCAATTTTAATATTGATGCATTATTAAAATACAATCAGGATCTTAATGTTGATCACCATAGATCTAATAGTTTTGATGTTCCATTTGAGTTTTAACACAATGTCTATGGTAGATCAATTTATGTTGAGGGAACTATTGATTCTATTCTTTTCTTTACTAATACGGTTACACTAAAGCTAGTATCATTTACTACTTTACTAGTTATAGTTAAGGCCTTTTTGTACTTTTTTTATCAATATATAAAATGTGTTTGAAAATTTCATGATACTTAGAAGAGTTAGATGCATACTTGTTAGACACAAAAGAGGGGAGAAATTCCATCTCATTAGGCATAATATTGTTATATGATTATCTCTCTAGTTTACTCTTTCTCTATTCAAAAATCTACATGAGCATACAAAAACAACTATTATTGGTTTGAAGAAATATTGTAATTGGATCAATGATTGAAAATATTTTAATAAAAATGATTTGAAATATTACCTCTTTCCATTCATCAAAGCACCTTTTGAAATGTCCTTGTGACCAAACACTTGAGGTAAACATGATAATGTAAATCTTCAATATGCCTTTTTTCATCACTAAAGCAAAACCACAAGCGAGTTCGACTAAAAATTTATAAATAAAATAATAATTAATAATGAAAAAGACAATATAGTTTTCTATTATTATAATGGTTGATCCTTAAAAAAGAATACTTATATTTCACTAGATTTACTACCTTATGACATTAAAATATCAAGATTGATATAGCTAAATGTAACATCCTAAAAATTGGTAAAAAAAAATAATATAAAAAAATACAGTATAAATACGTATAAATATGTATAAATACGTATAAATTTTTCGCGATAATGAAAATAAGAAATTGTTAAGAATTAAATGAAAGAGAGTTTATGATAATTATATTTAGGTTATGATTTCCGAGAATTTTGAAATCGGAAAATTATTTGGAATCGAGTAAAAATAAATTACGAAGCGAAATGGACCCGATACGACTTTAGGTCAAAATCAATACCTTCCTAACTCCACTTCTCCGATCATTTCCACCATCTTTTCCTTTTTCCTTCCTTGTTTTTCTTTCTTCCTTTCTTCTTCTTTCTTTCCTTCAAACGTTTCCTCTCTTTCTTTCAATTCCAATCCATTTTCAAGCTCAAATCTATCAAATCTTG
>CANYCX010129468.1:0-27887 GCA_948193385.1 Breynia disticha f. nivosa
CGTCAAATATCGACGTAATGTTAACGTCGACATGCGACGTTAAACTTACGTCGACATTCGATGGTTTATTAAGTCGAATGTCGACGCAAATCCTTCTTGCGTCGGTTTTTCAGACATCGACCTTATTACATCGAAGTTTGACGTATATTAAGTCAAACTTCGACACATAGCTACTACTGCAAAACCCCTTATTTCTTGTAGTGGTTATGATATCTTGTAAAAGTCATCTGTAAGGTACATTGGGTATTTTTAAGGGTCATGAATTTTGGTCTTTTATTAAACACAAATTAACGAGTCAAATAGTTGTTCATTTGGGTGTAATTTTAGGTTAAAAGACTAAAATTTGACAGCCTAACAGAAGAAATAATGAGGATTTGTTATTGTCATAAAATGGGCTGAAAGATTTTTATTTGATTTAAGCTACTTATTTGGTAATTAGCTTAAGAGATATTACCAAGTGAGAGATAATTCAAATATGAGTTTGAGAGGATCATACTACTAATTAATGGAGGCATGACTGATTTTATGAACATTACACACTACACATACAACACGCATGTGATATTCGACAATTGATATAGAAAACTTCAATCTTAGAAACCAAAAAAAAAATCCACTGGATTGAACTAGGCAACTCATTTGTATAGAAACATCTTATCAAAATAGTGTCTTTAAAATACCCATTGTGGATAAAGAGAAATGCTAACTGTAGTAAATCAAAGTAAAATCTAAGGGGTAAACCTATCGGTAGCAAGGATTTCTCTCTCTATAAAACTTCTCTCGTTCTAAGTCAATCATAGCCAACACTTATCGGACAAGGTCTGATGACCACTCGAATTGGTTCTAGAGAGAATCCCAACTCTCCTGTACCGCTTGAGAACCCTGATACTTTTCAAATGGCTCCTCTTCTGTAACACAAGTGTTAAGAACCCTAAAACGTTGAAGAAATGATATTCATGATATTTCCCAATGTCAGCCGGTGAATATACAACCCATCCAACACCTGCTGATCTGTCCCCCTCCCAGCAAAAGAATATTTTTGAGATACCTTATGGGGATCATCACAATATAATCAATTGTGATACAGATATGCTTAAAGATGCCTTATGCAATGAAGATTACACCAGTGGACCCACTACTTTGGAAGGTGTACCAGTGTTGTATATCTCATTGGAAGAATGTATGAAGATATGTGTGTCATGGAAGAATGCGCTTATCATTAAGCTGCCGGGAAAAAATCTAGGGCCAAAAATCATTGAAGCACAAAATAAATGTCTATGGCAACCTATCAGAAGCTTTCAAATTTCGGATATAGGAAACCACTTTTATGTGATTAGATTTTCCAATCAAGAGGAGTATGAGAAAGCTCTATTCGGATGTCCATGGCTAATATCAGATCATTACTTAACGGTAAATTCTTGGCGTTAGGATTTTAACGTGGATACAACCTCCTTTAATATGACTTCGGTCTGGATAAGAATTCGAAGGCTCTCTATTGAATATTTCACAAAAGAATGGCTGGTAACCATTTGGAAATTTATTCGACAAAAGACTTCAAGTTGACCATACCATGCCGAATGTCGCTCAGAGCCAGTTTGCTTGCATAAGTGTATTAGTTTACCTAAGCAAGCCAGTCCATTCAAAATTATACTTTAGAGGTAAACTGCGACATATACAATATGAGGGTTAGCACACAATTTACTTTAAGTGCAAAATGTATGGGCACCGAGAAGAAACCTGCCCATAGAAATTTGTTCTAGATGGTACGAACCAAGATGGTCAAGACAGCCAACATTTAGCCCAATCTGGAGGAAGAGGAACAGACAATCATGGACAAAATAACACTGAACATTAGCCTGTGGATTTAACTCATCAATATGGAAATAGGATGATCGTAAAAAAACTCTAATGGCGAAGGAAAGCTGTGGTTAAAAATTCGATCAATTCATCCATTTCGGCTAAAGAGTCACCAACATCTAGCAACGGACAAGTATCTCAAAAAGGAAACGAACCTCATCAAGGAAAGGAAACAAAGATGGACAGAACCTAAAACTCGGGCAACAAAAATCACAAATTGATACGAATCTAAATTTGGGAGGTTCCTGGTTTAATAATCTTGCAGTAAATGGTGACAAGTCTCATATGGAAGGGAAGAATAATCCCCAATCAGAATCAAGTGGAGAAGCACAAGTCCACAGGAACTAACAAAAAAGAAAAGGAAAGAAGCATGCTCCACGGCGATCTGAGCCACCAAAATCCACATCCCCCATGACTTTTACGTGGAATCCAAGTATCCCTAGTAGGCCTATTATTTTTTCTACAAAACCTATAACCCATTCTAATAACGAGGCTGGACCTACCAAAGGGGTAGTGGTCGAGTGGCGACCGACCCGCATGCTAGAGGTCTCGCCTCGAGTCCGCCCAGGTTCGATTCCTGGCGTGGGAGCACTCCCCTTCGGTAGCTCCCTGGCCTCTCGGAGCAGTCTGGAATAGTCGGGGTCCAATGTGGCCACCGGATACCTGGTGGTGTCGTCGACACAGCGGACCAAAAAAAACGAGGCTGGACCTAGTGATCCACATAAGCAAGCATGAGGAGACCATAATCACCCTCATTAAGAGGACATGACCCAAAATTCTAGGCTAACAAATGAGAAACAACGGGCTATACACAACCTAAAAATGATGCATAACCAGGAGCCACCATGAACAACAACTAGACCTGTAGTCTCCAAAGATAGTATCAATATTGCAGCAAGAAGTGAGGAACCCAAAACTAGCTATCTTTGACTGAGGAGTGTTAAGGATAATACATGACATATAACTCTAGGTGCAATACAACTCTTGTAATGCTTATCTCAGAGCTTATTGTGATCGTTTCCAACACTGTAATCAGCAGCAGTATATAACCTGCTGCATCTCATTAATAAAGTGTATTGAACATCAGTCTCTATATGGTATTAGAGCTGTAAAATCTCTTAAGCGAGTAGCTCATCCATGGACAGCAATACTTCCATCGTTGCTGCTAGCAACGATCAAACCACCACACCAATACTCTCAATTACCATACCTATTAAACTTTCGACAACCAACTATCTCATCTGGCATGCCCAACTTCTCCCAATCCTTTGTGTTAACAAACTAACCAACCATATTGAGTCTGCCGACTCCAAACCACCTGCCACAATCAACAACCAACCAAACCCTTCCTTTACAACCTGATTTCAACAAATCAACTCATATTGAGTTGGATAATTTGTTCTGTTTCTGAAACTTTGCTTCAACAAATTGTCATTGCTGAAACAGCGTATGACGTTTGGCATCGGCTTGCTACCACATATGCCTCCGGATCTTGAACCCAAATTAGAGGTTTGCGTGATCAACTTTCTTCTTTAACAGAAGGTACTTTTTCAATCTCCTCTTATATGCAGAAAGCTAAAACCATAGCAGATCAAGTTGCTACTTTCAATGAACCCGTTCGTCAGGATGATTTAATCGATTACATCACCGCGGGACTCGGAACTGAATTCAGACCCTTTGTCCGAGCCTTACATGCCCGCCATGATAGCATCTCATATGATAACTTGTTCGGTCTCTTACTCAGCGAAGAAATCCAAATAAAACGGGATGAGCAGGCCACCACGTCTCTCAAGATTACTGCCCAAACCTGTCAGCGTCAGTCCACGAATTCAAGTGTTGATCTTTCTCCCACGCACCCTCCGACAACTCAATACACTCAACGAGTTGGGCGTGGTTACCGTGGCCGTGGTTAAGGAAATAGAGGATGAGGACGTGGTCGACAGAATTTTTCATACTTTCCCAATTATTCAACCTATCATCCACAATATTCTCACCCTCCGCAGCAATTTTCCTCCTACCAATAGCCTCCACAAATTAATTACAACATACATTACAACACTTGCCAAGCCTTTGGCCATCTATCCCGACAATGTCCATCCGGCCGTACAACCGAATACACATGCTTCCAAAACCAGTCCTTATCGTGCTTCACAAAATTAGGTTGTGGATTCTGGGGCTTCTCATCATCTAACATCAGGTCTCGATAACCAATGCTGACCATAAAGCAGTTGATGATGTTGTAATGCCTAAATCAAGCTCGGCAATGGAATAGGATGTTCAGCACCGTTGATTAGTGGAATAGTGCAGTCTCAATTGAGAGTCTCCCATAACCGTTTACATTTATATTTATGATATTATGTTTTAATTGTCGTGGGTGCACCAATAATATGTTTGTTTTTGTCTACAGGCAATTGATCGCAATATACCGACCATTAATACTAGTACTCTTAGAAACTTGGATCAGTGTGTATAAAGCAGATAAAGTTATTGCAAAATTGGGTTTTAAGAATTCCATCAAAGAAGAGGAAATTGGCTTCTCAAGAGGGATCTGGATTCTATGGACAACGACTTTTGGTCTGAACCACCCGGTAACCCAACAGGAAAATCGACAAATGATGCACATGTCATTCTTTTATAAATAAGTCTCAGGTTATTTCACAGCAATCTATTGTAGCCCACAACAGGCAACTCGAAGAAGCTTATGGAGTGAATTGAATTCATTCTTCACAATGTTCTTCAGTCTGTGGATGGTTGTAGGAGATTTTAATTCTATGATGCATCCATAGGACAAAAAGGAGGCGTTCCTATATCTCTTAATGAATGCAAAGATTTTGTGAACTATGTCAATACTTGCCAATTAATAGATCTTGAGCAAAGCAGGCCATTTCACTTGGGAATGACGTGGTGCCTTTGAGAGAATTGATTGGTGTTTCTGTAATTCAAATTATCTACAAGCATAGCGAGATTCACAGCTAAAGCACTTGACAAGAATGAAGTCAGACCACCAACGACCTCTTGGTTTAGTGGTAATGGGGGCTGAACTTGGTAGGGCCGACTACGGTTCGATCCCCCACAACGTCGATTGGAAGGGAAATGACCTTAACCCCCAACTACTTCTCGAACCGGATTAGTCTCGGCCCAGTGCGTCGAGGATACCGGGGCTTGACCAAAAAAAAAGGAATGAAGTCAGACCATCACCCAATCCTAATTAGCATCTAAGATATGAAAGTGCACTATAGGAGACACCATTATTTCAAATTCCAAGAGGCTTTGAAATTAGATAAATCATTCAACAAAGCAGTGGAGAACAATTGAAAAGCCGACAATGACCTTTCAACAAACTTAAGTAAGACTGTTGAAGCTCTCACGGTTTGGAGAAACAATAAATTTGTCTCCATAACGTATAGAAAGAACGTTCTTCTACGCTGGATTGGTGGAATCCAAAAACAAAGAGGCCAAATCAATAATCAACATGCAGACAATCTTGAATGGAAACTCCTAAAAGAATTATCCTTACTTTTGTTCTAAGAGAAAAAAATATGGAAATAATGGGCTCGTGATAAATGGATATATCTGGGAGATCGTAATTTCATACTATGGCCACGATACATAGGAACAAGTGTAGGATTACTACCATTTCAAAAGAGGATGAGCAAAGGATAAATACTAATGACCAAATTAGGGAAGAGGCTTGACGTTATTTCAGTAACTTATTTTAAAAAATGCAGACTAACGTGTAACGTGATTTTGCTTAGTTGTAAGGCTTTAACAGCCTGAAGGTTAATGCATCAGATATACTAGCTAGAGTACCCAGCAAAAAAGAGATCCATGATGCTATCTTCGCTATGAACCCTTCCAAAGCAGCAGGGCCTGATAGATTCAGTGCAGTTTTTACCAATCTCAATGGAATTAGGTAGAATCTAATATGATGCATATGTGCATGGAATTTTTTTTATAACACACTAGTATCAGTAAATTCATTGACACACATATCGTCCTTATTCCCAAGAATAATAACCCTGAGAATGTCACAAAGTTAGGCCAATTGAATTATGCAATGTCAGTTGTAAAATTTTGGCCAAGATCATTGTGAATAGGATTAAATCACTAATGGGTTCTTTGATTTCAAAATAGCAATCTAGTTTTGTTGCTGGCAGATAGATTGTTGATAACATTCTCATTGCCCAAGAAATTATTCATAGCATGCGAACACAGAAGGGAGGGCAGGGTATGTTTCTTATAAAAGTGGATAATGAAAAAGCCTACGACAGGATTAGCTGGGATTTTATTCAAGATTCACTCTACGCAGCAGGATTTTACGATGATCTGACTAGCATTATTATGGATCTTATATCTTTAATAAAAGTATGTGTGTTATGGGATAAGATCCCTTCAGACGTTTTTTTCACCATCCTAGGGAATTCGCCAAGAAGACCTTTATCGTCATACATATTTACTGTTTACATGGACACACTAGCCCATATAAGTAAGGATGTCATAGTAGCATCACTCTGGATGCCTATCAAAATTGGGAAAGGTCCACCATTATCTCACATATTCTTTGCAGATGACCTTATTTTGTTTGGCAAATGCTCTACTCGACAAGTCAAAACCATGATAGATTGTTTATGAACCTTCTGCCAAACATCTAGAGCCAAGGTAAGTATCTCCAAGACTAAACTGTATTTTTCTAAGAATGATAATCCCTTGGTCTGTTTTGATATTTGTAGGCTCAGTCAATTCAAGCGAGTGGAGAGCATTGGGAAATACTTAGGGACTCCCATACTCGATGGTAGAATCACCTGAAAAAATTTTGAACCAATTATAGAATGCATTCATAATCGGCTTAGGGGATGGTGTGCATTAAAGTTTAGTATGAAAGGTTGGGTCACTCTCATCCAATCGGTGACTTTCCAAATGCAGACATTACCTCTGTCAAAAAGTTTCTATCAGGAAATGGATAAGCTAACCAAAAGATTCCTCTGGGGAGGACAGGAGTCTACTAGCAAGATTGCCCTAGTAAAATAGGAAAAGTTTGCAAACAAACACAAGTTGCGAGATTAGGTTTGCGATTTGCCTTCCTTACAAATAAAACATTTATTCTCAAAATAGGTTGGCAATTAATAAAAGAATCGAATTCACTATGGACATGACTCATGAGGGGAAAGTATTGGAAAGGGGGCAATGAACTCTTCACTAACTCAAAGATAACTTTATTATCTCCTACTTGGAAATCAATTGTTAATCACCACCATTATCTTCTATACAATATAGACTGATTAGTGGGACATGGGCATTTGATATGGTTTTGGTCAGATAATTGGCTGCGAAATTTGGGTCCCCTCATCAAATACTGAACAAACTCTGTGCCTGCTGCTAATATGAATGATAGGATCATCGATATAGTCAAGAATAAGGCTTGGGGCTTTGTTCAACTAAGGCACATGTTGCCAGACGTAGATATGCATAATATTGGAAAATACAATGCTACTGGTTGATAATGCAAATTCAAACTCAGTGTATTGGACAGCGAACACGACAGGTAAATTTACTATCCCTAGTGCAGTGGCCTATCTTTCTAACGTTAATATGTCTATGCAAGATAGCAATCAAGACAGCTAGAACGCAATTTGGAAATAGAAAAGACCTATTCGGGCTAAGTATTGTCTTTGGCTATTGAATCATGGAAAATTACTCACCGATGAGCAAAGAAAACAACGAGAGCTATCATTGATAGATACATGCACAAGATGTCAACAAAGCTCTGAATCAGTGTTGCATGCCATTAGGGACTGCTCTACAATTAGGTAGTGGTGGAATAAAGTGATTCAACCTGAGTGGAGAAGTTCCTTTTCCATAAAGGATCCTCGAAGTTGGTTATAATGCAACCTTTCAAATAGAGCACACAAATAAGATGGAATCCTATGGAGTATTTTCTTTAGAATTATTTCAAAGCACCACATGTCAAACAACCTAATCTAAGAATGTGTTCACTATGCTCTCAACATAAGCCAAGTACAGATAATTGAGGCTCAATTGTAGAACTGATGTAAAAAGCATTGAGGATACTAAAACTCGATGGGAAAAACCCATTGCCAGCTACAGTAAAATCAATGTAGATGGTTCCTTGAACAACCATGGACGTCGGGCAGCGGTGGGAGTAATTTCTACGTATGATACTGGTGCTCTAGTAGGATTTTATGCAACATCGATCCTATATTGTTCACCCCTTCTAGAAAAAGTATAGGGTATTTGGCATGGAATTCAATGGGAAAAACCCTAAACATTAATCGAGAGAAGTAGTACCTTGAAGTGAAGATTCCAGGGATTCATGGCAGAAGAGAGAGAAATGTTGCGACTATTGATGGATAAAGAACTCCATGCAGAGAAAACCAAGAAGCTAAAGGACTCCACTGGGGAAAAGTCCAAGCCAAAAAGAGGGCAACTTGGTGTTCAACACAAACGTATGGTTGAGGATGCACTACACGTGATTGTAACGAACCGACATAGTCTCATCCATTAAATCCATTTAATCAATGCGAAGATAAAGAGAAAGGGGAAACTTGGTTAGGTTTTCACTTGGGTAGCTTACAGTAGAATATATATGATAGAAGGGGGATTAGGATCTTGTTCATTCTCCATTGTGATCTATGTTTATTATTTTTGTTAAATTGCTACTTTAATTTTATTGTTGATTATGGAAATGCTTAGTTATTGTTTAGTTTTGACTTGTTTTATTTTTACTATGTGTAGTTTGTTTAGTTTTAATTCCTAGGGGTGATGACCTCTTGATTGAATAAATGATTTGATTTAATTGCTTTTAAATATTGATTGCCCAATATTTCGTATTGTTAATTGTGCTTATCTTGTTAATGAATGGATATTTACTGATGTATTCATTTGTTATGATTGGTTTGATTGAATGAACATTATTTAACCCATGCATTTGAGCAGTTAAATTGGTCGATTTATTCATCTTGCTAGACATATGTGATTACTGGATTGATTGGTTAAATTTCTTAGAATTGTTAAACTGTAAATGCAACTTAATTCTTAAGGCTAGCTGTTTAACCAAGAGTAGTCTTAAGGTTTGAGTTTATATTAGATTGCTTGAACAATATTATAATTTTAATTTTTTAGGGACATTTCTTAGCAAGTATCAATAGGATGGTGATGGTGTGATTAGTTAAATCACTTAGATTTTTTAACTACAAATGCAACTTGATTCTTAAGGCTAGCTGCTTGACAAAAGTAGTCTTAAAGGGTAAGGTGAAGATTAGGTTTCTTGAACAAGCTTTTGATCGCATTTATAAGTGACATTTCTAAGTGAGTATAAATTAGTTACCAGTGGGTGCTAAATCATTTAAGCAACTAAAGGGGCTTAATGCTTAATCAAGATAAATTCACACTCTAGGCATAACTTCAATTAATTATGTTAGTTCTTCAATTTAGTTTTTTATTTTTAGGTCTATCTCTTAATTTGAATTGTTATATGATTGATTAGAAGGTTGATAGTACATAAGCTAAGTCTCTAAGGTTCGATACACAAGACTACAAAACTCATTTTTACTACTTGATTCGTACACTTGCATAATGTGTTGAATGCACACCACACCAAGTGTTTTGTGCCGTTGCTGGGGACTTATACATACTATTAGCATAATTTGAGATTGATTACTCTACCTATTTATTTTATTTTATTTATACTTTTCTCTTTTCTATTGATTTTAATTAACATATTTTTTTTCCTTAATTGTGTATGAGTTTTTGGTTAAATATTTGAAGAAATCCATCCTTGCAGGCACTTGATAAGGAATACTTCGATATAGGAGACAGGTGTTGGGGTTTCTACATGTTTAAAGCTCTAAAGACTACAAAAAACAAATTAAAAAACACGTAGAATCATCCAATATCATGCCAAAAATGTAATATATCATCATATATGGCTTAAAACATAAGGCTAGTTAATAAAAGATTATAACTATAATATAAAGATTCGATCTATACCTCATTTTTGTGATGGTTGAATGCTTCTAACATGTAACTAGAACCTCAAAATAAACCAAGACTACCTTCAAGAAACCAAAAAGAACTCCAATTGTTGTACCCCTACAAAACTTACACACGGATCAAAAGAAAGTGTATTAGCACGAAGGTTATTAGTAAATTCACCTTGTTTTTGGTCCATCAGATGAAATGCTTGTAATTTTGAGTCACGGCCAAGGAGGAGAGAGACGAGAAAAATATGAAGATTGGGGGTTTTAAAAAATTTTCTTTTCCTTTTAAAAGATATGTGACGTGTAGCATAGTTTGATTAGGAGTAAAATTGTTTTTCAAATAAAACTAAATTTCATCAAAATCCCTCTTATTTTGTTGGCCAAAATTGTGGAGAAGAGGAGGAGATTTTATGCTTCTTTTCTCTCTCTTTTATCTTGTTATAAAAGAAGATAAAACTCCTCATTTTCTCCTCCTTTTTTTAGTCGCCTTATCCATATTCAAGACAACATAATCCTAACTTATTTTATTGTCCTAAAATGTGTATGGGCTATTCAAAATTGAGCTTTCATTCATTTTAGGTCCAATTACCAAAAATGGCCTAAATACCCGATATGGTCCAATGCCCAAAATTTGACCTAAGGTGAAATTCCAAAAATACTCTTTTTGGTTATCTTTTGTTTGCGAGTGATTGATAAGACTATTTAATAAATGTAATGAATTTAATAATTCATAAATCTTAGGCAGTTTTTATTAAGACACTATGATCGCCCAAAATTAAATAACTGCGAGCGATGCCAATAGTCTTACTACAATTCAAATTCTTTCCTTTACCTTTGATATTATGATTTGCGTGAGGTATGTCTCTAACATCCTTGTTTAGTGCTAAATCACTTTCTTAATTTCTATGACAAGATTGATAAGTTCAAATGAATGATCCAGTCATTCCATTTGTGTGCGGCCACACTCTTCCTAATCTTGTGTATGAAGTGGTCCGTGATGTCTTCTCTCATTTTCATGAGAGGCTTAAACCCTCACTTCACGCATGCTTCTCCTTGCAATCCATATAATACCCAATCATACCCTATACTTATAAACCTTTATTGTCATATTAGGCGTATGATATAGTACACTAGAAATCACAATAAAAGATATAGTAATTTTAGGTCTAAGGCAGATATTTGACATTGTAAGAGACATACCAATTTTAGTATTCTCATTAATGATTGCTCCTCAGTACAATGTCCAAAATTGTACTTATGAACTTTATTAGATATCCTATATCTGTGACCCATAGAACATGATCACTTCTAAAGCTCATACTAGTCTTAATTCATTTTCATTCCTATATATATAAGTGAATAAGGATATTTAGAGTGTTAATATCAAAACTTCTAGGTTCTACTATTAAGGTCCTCAACCTTAATACCTCAAGTGTTTAATTAACATTGTTGGATATTTTATCATACATATAACACAGCTCAATACATGAAATAATAAAACAATGGTGGACTGTGGGACCTAGTTTGCAAAGAGCCAAATTAAGCATTATGGGACCAAAAATTACATCCCACATCTTTGAGATAAAGTCAGTTAATTCAATTTTGCATTTTACAAACGAGGACCCAAATGCTCACATCGCTAACTTTCTTAAAATTTATGACACTTTCCAAATCAGTGGAGTTTCTATAGATGCCTTCAAGTTGAGGCTTTTACCTTTCTCAATCCAATCTAAGGTAAAGCAAAGGTTAAAAATTTTTTCGAAGGGTTTTATCACCCATTGGGATCAAATGGCAGAGAAATTTTATCAAAGCACCCAACGACTCTCAGTTCTCAATTTTGATTACTTTCATGATGATCATTCAACTACATCAACTAATAGTATGGAGAGGTGGAGAGTCACGAGCTAGTGGAATATTTTATGGACATTCCACCTAAGCTCAAACCTTAGTTTCATAATCTCACATTGTGGAGGTTTATCAAAGCACCCAACCACTCTACACATGCCTTTATAAGGGAGAAGGCATAAGAATAGGAAACTCAAGACGTTCATTTGAGGTTTAGCGATAAGGGACCACGCTTAATAGAACTTAGACAACACAAAGTTGTCAGAGAGTTTAGGTATAGTCTATTTGGTGAGGGCTTTTATCCTCACTTGTCAAGGGAACCTAATTAAAAATAATTGCAGGTGTTGGGATAAAGACATTAAATGTAGTGCTCTTGGGAGGCACCCCAAGTTTATTTTTAAGTTTTATTTATTTTTGTTCACTTACGCAGTCCTTATTTATTTTTTTATGATTGATGAAATTTATAAATGTTTTGATGATTTTGTCCCCTATTTAGGTTTAGGAAGAATTATAGGAAGATTGTGAATGAGTGGTATGTTCTAAGCCCTTTAGTTTCACTTTTCAGCAATAGATACGAAGATTACAGGCAATAAATGATGAGAATATGTTTTCATAACGTAATAGGCACATTAGGCGCTGAGCACACATACTTAATAAAATTGGTGCTCAGATTTCAGTGAGTACGTGTGGTCATTGTAAAGTGTGCATTAGTAATGTTTACCTCGTATAATTCATGTCTACTACAGATTTATTAACTTTTCAAAATATGAGTTGAGGAAGCGACATCGAATAGTTTAAGGCAATAATGCATAGTCTTGAATATACTTGATAAGTTAATTTACAGCCCTCATTTTTCACTTACTCTTAATTTTAGCACTCTTTCTTCTCTCTTCCTCTCGCTAACCTCTCAAGTAAGTTCTCTCCTCTCTTCTTATTTATTTTTTTGAATTATGGCTTAATTATGCTTAGTTTAGTTGAATTCGACATTGCTCTTAGGTTATTGTTTAATACATAGAAGTAGGATTAGAATGTTGAATGTGTAGTTAGAAATTAGTACTGTATTACATTGGGTTGAGGAAAAAATTGACTTCATGCTTTGTGTTTTAAATATATTGTGTCAACTGTGTTGCAATTTGTTATTTTGTTTGGTAAAGGAGTTCAATTTTTAGTGAGCTCATGCCCAAATGTTTATCAAAACCTCAATGTCGTTATGCCACTTTTCACCAATTTGTGTTGTTTTTATGATTACATTAATTTGGGTTATCGTTTAAGATGGCGCTACATTTTCATAACATCAAGGAGATCAACCAGCTTATTTATATCACAAATATTCAGTTTGGAGTATATCGCGTCTTAAACAAGAATTTTCTTCATGAGCATAGTTTATCTGATCATAGTTTATTTGATCGCGTCATACATAGACACCGACATCTCAATGGGATTCTATTTTCATCATTCGTGAGGAAACCTACATTGAACTGCCCCAAGAGTTCCTCACTAAATATAAGTTGCTTGTGAAGCACAGAGGGAGTCATTACAATGGACTTGTGAATTTTCAAATGGTAGGACATCGTTACTCTATGAGAATCGACGAATTTGCTAGATACCTATCCGAGGTCCACAACATTTACATCTTGATGCCTCTGCGTGCAAATTTCCTCGAGGGTAAGTGCCTCTCATATTTGGCATTAAATCATCACTAATGGTGGGCCCTACATCCCTTCAAGGACAAAAGCCTCCAAGTTTAGTTATCCAACACTTTGAATACTACAACAATTTCTTGCATTTACATTCCATAATTGATCCAAGATGATCAGTGGCTATTTGGCAAATGACCTCCTGTGCATTTATATCATGATAAAAGATTATCATATCCAAATGGAACATTATTTAGCTAACAGGATATTTTTGTAGGGAACCTAACCATAAGATAAGATTATTTTTGTCGGCCCCTACATTGCTAGGTTAGTTAAAGGGGATGGATATCTTTGCCAATCTGCCTCTATTAAATCGAGTTGGGTCTGTGGCAGTGCATAACTCATGAGGGAAGGCATAGCCACTAGCTATGCCATCAACAACTTCACATTTAACAGACTTCTTGGAGCTCCTTCACTGTGCCCAAATGCTCAGTCGGTGGCTACACAGAGGGATTCAAACAATTATGATGACGAAGATCCCGCGATCCCCCACAATGACCTCTATGAATGCCTTGAGTACTCCATCTATTGGTCCATCTTCTCATGCTAATCCTACTTACCAGGTTAGACCTTCATCTCATGTCGGTCCCTCTTATCTATCGTAGGATTAGTTTGTCACTCTACAACCAGAGATGCATTGGGAGACTAATGCACATTTGCATGAGTGCCTCCAGAACCATTTAACATATACCTTGACCAACCTTTATCAGTACTTCAATATCCCTCCACCACCCTTTCACCACCGTCGAATGACTGATCATTTCTTTTCCTTCCTTTTTTTATTTTTATTGCTCCTCTTTAATGTATTTAAGACTTGCATGTTTTCTTTTTTGCCTTTTTCTCCACACTCTGAGGACGTTGTGTGTCCTAAGTGTGGGGGAGTTATAGGCATATTATAGTCATCTAATTGTGATATTTTGCTCTATTTTATGGATAACTTGTATGTTTGTGTGTTGCTATCTTTTTACATGGTTGAGTCATATTTTATCGTGATAATCTTTTAATCTATTATTATCACTTTTAGGTAAATGAAATTCAATGATAAATTATTCAAGGTTATCAATGTGGATTGGTATAATATCATAGATATTTTATGAGTGCTGAATTTTTTTGCTCGCAAGTAATTTTTTTAGGATTGTTTTATTGGGCACTAAATGTGACAGGTTTATTAAAATTCATTTCCTAAACTTTTTGAATAATACTGATTTTTCATATTTTTATTGAATTAGTTATCTCAATTAGAGGGTTGTTATTAAATTTCTATTTTGGTCCTTATAAAAAGGAAATAAAATCACGAGAAATTGCTCCTTTGTTCAAAGAATATGAGCATGTGCATACCTCCAAAATTAGGTGTTTTTGTCAAATGGCTAGAATAAATGTCTAAAATAAGCATTTGATTTTGCAATTATGCTAGGGGAAGCTGCCTAGAGAAGGAAGTGCTTGTGCATGAAATAAACCATAAGAAAAATATACATAAAAAAGAAGAACAAAATAAGAAAGGAACATAATTAGGAATGAATGAGTGCTTTCAAATTAGAGTGCATTTTTATATATTGATCATGTGAATTGATTTACACTGAAGGAATTAAATGGATAGAATTCTTATACTTTTCATATGGTTGTGTGTTAGTTTATCTCATTTGTGTGCAGTTTGCCTCGCAAAATGTTTGCGATGTTTGCACTAATTTGTAGTTCATTGACTGAAATTGAGAATAATATCAATTACACATTTGTTTATAAGTGGTTTGATATGAAGGAAGGTTACGTTTAAGGACAATCATTACTTAAGTGTGGGGAGATTCGATAACATCATATTTTCACATATTATAGTGTATAGTTTTCATGTGTTCTTCTAGGTATTTTGATGTAAAAATTTAATATTATTTATGTTTTTGCTTCCATTGTGTAGAAGGATACATGAAACATAAGAGAAAAACAAGAGACAAAGTGCTTGAATTTTTTGTGTGGATAACAATTAGAAAGCTCAAGTTATAGAATGTTACGGGCGATGTATGAAGAAGTGCACGTTGTAGTGTCCATAACACGTACTATCTTGATGTTCCATACAAACGCATTGTCAATGCAAGACTACACGTGGTTGTAGAGACCCACATAGTCCAACCCATGTAGTCCCAGCCATTAGATCCATTTAATGGACATGAAGATAGAGAGAAAAGGGGAGCTTGGTTAGTTTTTCTTGGGTAGCTTATAATATAATAGATAAGATAAAAAGGGGGATTAGGGCTGTGTTCATTTTCCCTTGCCATTTACGTTTAAAGCTTTTGTTAAATTGCTATTTGAATTTTTTTTATTGTTGATTATGTAAATGCTTAGTTATTGTTTAGATTTGACTTGTTTTATTTAAACTATGTGTGGCTAGTTTAGTTTTGATGCCTAGGGGTGATGAACTCCAAATTTAATAAAATATTTGTTTTAGTGGCTCTTAAATATTGATTGCCCATTATTCCTATCGTTAATTGTGTTTATCATATTAATGTATGGATATTTATCAGTGTATCCATTTGCTATGATTGGGTTAATTGAATGAACATTATTTAACGCATGCATTTGAGTTGTTAAATTGATCGATTCATTAATCTCCTAGACATATATGATTGCTAGATTGATTGGTTTAATTGCTTAGAATTATTAAACTATAAATGCAACTTAATTCATAGGGCTAGTTGCTTGACCAAGAGTATTCTTAAGGGTTGAGCTTAAATTAGATTGCTTGAACAATATTCTAATTGCATTTATAGGGGGACATATCTTTGTAAGGATCAACAGAATGGTAATGGTGTGGTTAGTTAAATCACTTGGATTAGTTAATTATATTTGTAACTTGATTGTTAGGTCTAATTGCTTGACCAAGGGTAGTCTTAGGGGTAAGGTGAAGTTTAGTTTCTTGAACAACATTCTGATTGCATTTGTGAGTGACATTTCTTAGCGAGTATAAATTGGTTACCAATGGGTGGCTAATCTTTTAAGCAATTAAATGGGTTTAATGCTTAATCAGGAGGAATTCACACCCTATGCATCACATTTAAGAAAGTACAAATTTCTTACCAATGGGTTACTGGAACATTTTTAAGCTTTTCAAAAGGTCATGTCCTACCTTTCAAGGAAGAGCTAAAAGGGAAAGATTACTGCAAGTTTCACAACACATGGACTCAGGTGACTGATGCATGTTTGACATTCAAAAACAAAATCTATGAGAGAATTAATAAGGGATAATTAAATTCCCAGAAGAGACAATGATGGTGATTAAACATCCATTATAAGAAGAAGCAAGCTCTATTAATATAGTCTCTCTTGACCTAAGGGATTTGTTAAATCATAGAAGATGAAAAGATGTTGCACCTAAACTGTGGGTAAGGTCTAAAAAGTCTAGATAAGAAAGGAGGAAGCTATAGAAAGAAGAAGACCAACTCATCTTGCCAAGGATATGAAATGTCCTATGCCTAGATTCATCAAATCTCAAATTCCCAAGAAAATGAAGAAGTGGGTAGTAGTTCGAGAAAAAAATAACTGAGGAAAAAATAACTGACACCCAGAAAAAAAAAGCAACGAGAGCAATTAGCTATATGGTTGGCCGAACAAAGCCACCAATTGAAATTGTAAATAGAAAAACAAAAAGAAAGGTTCCTTATTGAATAAGAAATATTGTTAGAGAAAAAGACAGAAAGTAATGTCATTATGAGTAATGTTTTAGCCAACAACATCAATAAACCATCCTAGAGAAAATTCCAAAGAAAGTCCACTGATGATGTCGAGTCAATTGGCACTAGTAGTAAAAGGGAAATTCAAACTAAATAGGTAGTAAACACCTTTAAAGTTAGTGACTCACTTGTGTTTTATAATGGTGTGGTATCTTTGTGTTGTCATTGAGATTTAAGAAAAAAAATTAGAAACTACAAAGGATAGAGAGTCCTTAGAAAAATAGAGTGGTCACTAGCCGAAACTACTAGCCCAGCCAGTGAAGAAAGGGCTGAGGGTAGCTGGATGTGATATTTCAAGATTCCCTAGGACAAGTAAAGAAGTCCTTAGAAAAATGGTTGAGTCAGTTTAAGTAGGAAAAAATTGGTGGTAGTTTTACGTAGAGGACCAATCCCTAGATACGCTAATGTAGGATAAACCTACGTTAATATGGAGAACATCTAGATTAACATAAGTTAATCTTGTCTAGGGGTTATACTGACCTATATACTTTGCCTGACACATCTGATAGTTAGTGCGTGATTGGGCCTAGTTAACGACTTGAAATCCCACCGTTTTAGGCTTAATATCACTAAAGAAAGTTTGGAATTGAGATAATAGTGAGAATAAAATGAACGAGTGTATTAGACTTTATATGGGTAGGTAAGTGATGAGAGGGACATATGCTTACTAAGTTTTGTACTCATGTTTTCTATGGTTGTGTTTGTGTGTACGGACTAGGGAGGCTGTTGCGTAAACTATCCATCTCAACGCTCATTTAAAGACTCATGGCAGACTGTCGTTGAGAGGTCAGGGAATTCATCAACAACTTTGACTTCATTTTAAAAGTTTTGATGTACAAACAAATTACTTTTCATATTGTTTCAAAAATGCTGTGTAAGGCACTTGTCCAAGATACAAGTGGTTTGGCTAGGTTTTATAAACCAATGATAAATGATCTTATTTTTCTCTAAAATTAATGCTCATGGATTTTCTATAAAATAGTGTCTCTATGCAGCATTAAGTTCTGGAATGTCTCGGGGTTCCAAATAGAATTTTTAAAATCAAAAAATTGTATAACAGAGAAAGCAAGAAATAAGCTAAGAATTAATAGACAGAGGTTTTGAATTTTGAGCGTGACATTTAGTGGTATCAGAGCAAGGGAGTAGATTCCTCACACAATGTGCATAAAGTTTTGAAAAGTTTTAGTTGTTTTGGAAAAGAATATTTTTAAAACTAAAGATTTGAAAGTCTAATTTACTTTCCCTATGTACAATAGGATGGATTACAGAGACGACCTTATTCCTGACCTAGTGAAGGCTTTAGAGTCCGTGCAAGGGCACAAAGTTGAGTCCCTGCACGATGGACAACCTCCATCCCTAATAGCCGTACCACCACACCCTATGTTTCAATAGTTTATGGACCTAATGTAGCAGGCTACTCAGGCCACTGCTGCTCATGCCAAATACATCCAGGCCCAGGCTTCCAAAGGCATGAGAGCATATGAGGAGCAAGGTAAGAACTATGAACAAATCTGCCAATAAGGGGCCAAGGTATTTACTGGCACCACAGATCCAGAGGTTGCCGAAGAAGGGATAAGATGCAATGAGAGAGTTATAGGCCAACTTGAGTGAACTCCAGAACGAAGGTTGAAGAATTTGGTATCTTTGCTAAAGGAAAATGTGCTATATTGGTGGGAGCGCATCCTAGTGAGTAAAGACGAGCCACCCACCCTCACTAGAGTGATTTTGTAAGAGTGTTTGAAAAAACTTTACACCTCATACGTACCGAGACCGTAAGACAATAGAGTTCTTAGATCTGAAACAAGGGAACATGATAGTAGCCGAGTATGAGAGGCAGTTTACCCGTCTGTCTTGGTAAGCATTAGAGGAGACAGCCATGGATGCGATGCTTAGAGATAGGTTTAGTTGGGGTTTGCAGCTAGACATTTGAGAGAGGATTTTCCTTAAGCATCCTTCTTATCAGACGATAGTTAAGGCGGCCCTTGCCTGTGTAGAGGTAATGAGTGAGAGAAGGAAGGAAACATCAAACGGCAGAGGGAGCCTAGTAGCTCTGGTACTCCTACAAGATAGCGTCGTTGCAGAGTACATACATACAAAAATACATGCCGAGGTGTTAGTTGGGGAGTACTATACCAGGGAGAGACTCCTACCCCTCGGGTGTTGTATCTACAATAACAAATAGAGGTTTAGAAGGACTAGTCTATCATCATTGTGGCCAATTAGGGAACAAGGATAGAAATTATGACTTAAAAAGAAGGATGGGAAAGAACATTTATATTCTCCCAAACAGTGATCTGCAGGGACCAGTCTATTACTACTGCGGCAATCAAGAAACAAAGTGAGGAACTGTGACTGGAGAAGACATATGGGGAAAAATACTTCTCTTTTTTCGAGCAATGGGTAAAAGATGGGATTACTATGACGAGAGAAGGGACGACAGACTGCCTTGACATCATCAGAGGTAACATTTTAGACCTACATACTAATCATTTATTTTAAATTGTTTCCAAAGCAAATAGCTTCTTGGTGAACCAAAAACTTTGCAACCGAAGACAATATCAAGCAAAACCCCTAGAGTACCTAATAATAGTGTCTCTGTCTGAAGGAAACACCCTAGTCGTGAGTACAACAGTCAGGGATTCAGAACCTCGAGAAGTCAAAACTCGTTGTCTTATAATTAAAAGAAATAGAGGTAGACCAAGAGGGTAAGAATGGAGGAAAGGAGTGGAAGTAACTAGACAGAATCAGCTAACACTGTTGGGGTTAAATAAGGGAAACCCTTAAGTTTTTAGGAGTTAACAGTGGTCCCGATGGCAGTGATGAGGTTGGAACAGGAGATACTCATGCACCTGATTGTAAGCAGTCGAAGGTCTTAGACCGATCATCATTATGAGACCTGGGTTGTCATTAAGGTAGTGTATAGAGAACAGTTAATAAAAGGGATTGTAAGGATATAAACATTGGTGGATTTTTTAGAATATCAATGGTAAGGTGCTGCCAGAACCAAAGTTGAGGGAAAGGATGTGAATATTATGGATGAAGACAATGCTGGTAAGTTACATGGGGAGAAAAAGAAGGAGAAATGTGTAAAGTATCGAGAAGGGGACTAGTGAGCAAGAGCAGGAGAGGATGTTTAACCATAGACGTTTACAAATTTTGAGGACAAAATTTTTATAAGGAGGGGAGAGTTGTAACGCCCTGGAAAAAAATAATGCCAACTGGGTATATAAAGATGAATAAAAAATATAAATTAAATGATTTGGACAATGAGAAGGATGAGGAAAGTTAGGAAGGAAGTTGAGCATAAGAGGGAGGTTAAAAGAAGGGAAATTCAGCTGGAAAGACAAGAATAATGTACGTTAATGTAAGAATAATGTGCGTTATTCATCAAATTAATCTAGGTGTAGTGATATACTAATGTACGTCATTTATTTAATTAATGTGCATAAAATGAGAATTTAAAGTACATTATCGGGACCCTGAACTCTTTAGTTGAGCGACAAAAAACAACCCAAAATGAGCCAAAAACATTCCCAAACCCTTAAAACATTTCCCCAAACTCTAATACAGTTTCCTAAAGGTACCCAAACACCAAACCTTCCCACTTACACGTAGATTTCTACAACAAAAAAATAAATTGTTCCTCCATTTGGATTTCCCTCCAATCTAGGGTTTAAAGAAAACTTGGAGAAAGGTAAAAGGTGTAACTATAGAATGGAATCTATGAGAAATATGGTGAAATTAGTATGTTTAAAGGGTTTTTATGGTAGTTTTTATATGTGTAAACATTAAACATAAAATCGGGAGACTTAAGATGTATGCTAGGAGAATTGATGTGAGTTATTAAATGTTAACTTACTTGTGAATTCATGATGTCCTAAGATGATTAATAATGATTGAATTTGATTTCATTTAGTGGATGCATTTTTTTGAGCTAGTATGTACATACAAAAGTGTTGAGAAATGAATGAAATGTGGGCTTAAAAATTTGGAATAATGGCTTGTGGAAAAAATGTGAATTGTAAAACATGTGAAAGCATGACATACATACAGGTGGCATACATGCATTGTTGAGTTGAGAATATCGTAAGAAGAGTGTAAGAAAAACCCTTGGTTGGATAATACAAATATAGATAGCTATGTATGAGTGAGAGTTTCTAATCACATAGGCTATGAATGTAAGAACACCATGTAAGAGTGAGTGATTCTAAACACATATGTGTGGATAGATATTTTTAATGCGAGAGTGAGTGATTCTAATTGCATTTGCTTAGGAATGAATGGTGTCAGGTGAGAGTGAGAGGATTCTAATCACTATGATGCAGGCAATGTGAGATTGAGTGATTTTAATCACATATGCCAGATAGAGATTTGAGAATGCGAGAGTGAGTGATTCTAATTACATTTACTTGGGAAAGAATTTTGTTAGGTGATAGTGAGAGGATTCTAATCACCATGATGCGGCAATGTGAGAGTGAGTGATTCTAGTCAAATGTGCCAGATAGAGATTTGGTAATGCGAGAGTGAGTGATTTTAATTGTATACACTTGGTAAAGAATGGTATAGTGACAGTAAGAGGATTCTATTCACTGTGACATGGGCAATGTGAGAGTGAGTGATTTTAATCACATATGCCAGATAGATATTTAGTAATGCAAGAGTGATTCTAGTCGCATCTACGAAAATGTGGGTCTGATGTGAGAGGGAGAGACGCTAATCATAGTGACATGGGCAAGGTGAGAGTGAGTGATTCTAATCACCTTTTCCAGGATATAGACGGTGGTACGAGAGTGAGGGATTCTAATCGCATATACAGAAGTATTTTGAAATAATGGAAAGAAAGGAATGTCATAAGCATGATGCATACGCATTACGTATGATTTTATTATAACGTGAATAACTATTGAGTAACTAGTCTGTTATGATGATGTATGTTATATGAATTGTGATTTATCTAATGAGATGTGTTACATTAGTAAAGTGGATGATAACACAACGTAAGGTATTGAGGTTTAATTTGACCACATGATGGGTATGACATGAATGAATAAGGAAAATGATTGTGTGATACCATATGTGGATGTGAATGAGTTATGAATGTGTATTATAATGTTGTGTTTAAATGTATTACATGTATGTGTGCTATTACATGTATGTGTGCTATGTAATTTATAGCTTACAAATGTGAAATGAATTATGTGTATGAGTGTAGATTGAGATATGTAATACTAATCGTGAATGAGTGGCGCTTATATGCTAAATAACAAAAAGGTGAAGGATTGCATGGTAATAGAATTTTTTAATCATCCTAAGGAAAATGGTTAATTATATATATACAAAATAATGGAATTATTACTAATATGTGTGTGAAGATGGTATGTTAGTATGAGAATGTTAGCCTTGTGTTTTAAGTGACTAATGTGTAGGGATGAATTAGGAGAAAAAAGGAATGTAATAGGCTAAAGATAAATATAGGAACAAATGCATAGGTGGTGTTTAGAATGGTGTTAGGTCGTTGCATGAGGTATATGTATGTGGAATGTGAGTTAAGTAAATTATGTTTGTGCGTGATATATGTTTGGTGCTTGATAATGTAACATTTGGATTGCTCTTGCATTGTGTTCTTATATAGATGTGGTATGCTTAAGGTGGATATAATAAAATGAATGTTAGGGAGGACAGTGTATTAGGAAAGTAAGTTTGAGTGTGGTTGAACGTGTAGGATATAGTTGGACAAAGTTAGTTGTTATGGGAGATTGTGATGCATGGATGAAGTTTGATTCTTATGTTGATTTAGCGATGTTTGATGTGTTCCTTCTTGTGTTTTGTTGTGAGCTTAAGTATGTGAATTGTAGGGTAGAAAAAGGACTTCGTTTGATGCTCGTTAAGGTGGAAAACTTGGTTAAGTATTGTTGTGCTTTGGATTGTGCAAGATATGAATTCTGAAGCTTATTAACGTATGTTAAGTAGGAATTTAAGCCACGTTACTTTGATTAACGTACGTTAATGTTGGATAAACCTACGTTAATTTGGGGAACAGTTTGAATAACGTACATTAATCGTCTAGATTAATGTACGTTAATCTTGGCCAAGGGTTATACTGACCTATATACTTTGCCTGACACAACCGAGAGTTAGTTCCTGACTAGGCCTAGTTAGGGACTTGAAATCCCACCATCTTAGGCTTAATATCACTAAAGGATGTTTGGATTAAACACATAGATAAGGTACCTTTGGGTCCAAGAAAAAGATTAGAGCCTTTCAAGAAGACATAGAGCGAAACCATAGTAAGTGAAATAATGGTGAGAATAAAACAAATCAGTGTATTGGACTTTATATGGGTAGGTAAGTGACGAGAGGGACATAAACTTACTAAGTTTTGTACTCATGTTTTCTATGGTTGTGTTTGTGTGTAGAGACTAGGGGGCTATTGCGTTGACTGTCCACTCACTATGCTCATTTGGAGACTCGTGGGGGACTATCGTTGAGAGGTCGGGGAATTCATCTACAAACTTTGAATTTGCTTTAAAAGTTTCGATGTACAAATAAATTACTTTCCATATTGTTTAAAAAATGTTGTGTAAGGAACTTGTCCAAGATACAAATGGTTTGGCTAATTTTTATAAACCAAAGATCAGTGATCTTGTTTTTCTCTAAAATTGACGCTCATGGATTTTCTGTAAGATAGTGTCTACATGTAGCATTAAGTTTTGGAATGTCTCAGTTTTCCAAACATAATTTGTAAAATGAAAAAAATATAGCGCATAAAGCGGTAAATAAGGTAAGAGTTAATGAGTAGAGGTTTTGAATTTTGAGCGACACATTTGAAACCTAAGCGACATAAAATCAATTAGTTTTTCATTTTTTGATTATTTATGTGCTAGTCTTGCATGATTATATATAAAAAATGTGTTTAGGTTGATTGAAATTGTATTGACATGATTAATAGAATATTTTAAGTGTAATTAAGAATTTTAATTAGTTCTAATCATAACTAATATGTTGATGAATTTGTTATGTGACCTAAACTCTAGTTGATTGCCTTGGTATGCCTAGAAGTGATCATAACATGTTTTGAATCAACAAGTTGCATTTTTATGTGACTAAAATGTTATAAATTATTCTAAGGAAGACCTTAAATGAATGATAAAATGTTGTTTATGTTGTGCTTCAATTTTTTTTGGTGACACATAGAATCATGTTAGTCATTAGGATATGTTTTAATGCAATTTTATGCATTGAATGTTTATGATTGTGCAAAATTGATTCTTAATTGATCTTTGTTTATTCTTTCACGTGTTCTATAATGTGTTTAACATGTTTTATACATTTGATTCACAATGTTACATCTTAAATGCAATTTTAATGTTTATGCCATTTTTGTGATATATTATTAAAATTGGCTTGATCAGAAATTTGCTGGAGTGTTCAAGGACACAAGAACGACTAACATATGTTAAGGTTTTTAGGAGACACCATCAATGAGCCTATTGGGCCTCAGTCCAAGCCCATCGCGGGGTTTAATCCTAGATAGCCTACAAACATGATTTCTTTAATGGGCTTGGAAATTAAGTTAAAACCCAGATTTTGTTTGATCCATGAATGATGGAATTTTTGTGTATGTATGATTGAATGTGATAAATGGATTTGCATGATGCATTCATGGCTATGGGTTTTGTAATTTTTAAATGGGTTATGTGTGCCCTAAAAAACATTATTATAATTTTTATTTGAGTTTCTAAAATATAAATTAGAATCAAGATTTCAAGTCCAAGAAGTGCAAAGTCCACCAAATTAACGTGGAAAGCCCCAAACTGTCTAGATTTGGAGCCCACAAACTTGAAGATTGACTATGTGATTAGTGTAAATCTTAGTTCTAGTTTTTTGGGCTCATGTTTTCATGTTTTAATTTTATGCACATTATATATATGTTATGTATGGAAGAATGACAAAGCATTTTTGTGTAATCCCCAGTTAATATGAATCCATACAAATAGTAAGTCAAAAAGATGCCTTCTCGATTCAAACCACATAAAGAATCTAGAATGTTGATCATGCACACTAGGAGTGGATTGAGAATGTGGGTTTGACTTAACATGGAAAGGTATACTCAGACCTAGGGGACGTAATGTGACCCCTGAATTTAAATATCATCTGCGTATACTTCCCTCCTACAAATGATATGTAAACCCATAAATCAAGTTTTTAATTAAAAATAAATAAATAAACAGTATTGAATAATAAAAATTTAAAGGTCAGTTATCAAATACCAATTTCATAAACATATATATATATATATATATATATATATATACAAATATTTACAAATTGGTTTCTAGGTTATTAAAGAAATAAGAATCTTATTGATCCTATTTCAACAATAACCTATCAAAATACATATTTCATATCATGTGCATAGTCATGTACAAAGTCAGATCTAAGTCCAAAATTATATGCCCTCACACCTTAACGTCTGGTCAGCAAACTCTCCAAAACTTCGGCAACTCAAAGCCTTCTATCTCAAAATCCTCTTTTAATCACCTGCCGAGCGTTACAGGCAATAATTGCATGAGATTTAACTCAGTAAGTAACATAACCTTGTAAGGTTGATTTCATTTAGCACCAAAATAAAAATTTTAAAAATCACATAACCCAAATTAATAGTGTACCTTACTAATGTAACACAACCATACATATCAAACTCCATAAAAATCATCCATTAATGTACCTAAGAACAACATTTTTCCATGTTCACAGGACAGAACGCCGGCTGTTTCATGACTACGCGGGGTGGTTTCCAAGTGCGCGGACTCGCCCCCACACCGCATAGTTCAATAAAACAGTGCTATCCGGAAGCTTGATACAATACGCGGTGTCATAGTAAACTACGCGGTTTCAGCACGACCCCGCGTAGTTTGTATCTACACCGCGTGATGTCCTACTTCCCAGGCTTAAACACTAATAAACATACCTAATTACATTAATCATAATCATTTTAACACTTACCATATTCATTCCAAGTTCTAATCACCATAACATTAACATTAAACACATATTAACAAATTTAATCAACATTTCAATTCATCATCAACCATATCTCAATGTCATTTCCATAGTATATCTCTATATATACACCTCACAATTCCATTTACATATAAATATTTTCTTTTACACAATATCATATCAAACCAAATCAATCAAATCAGCCATATCACATATTCATAACCTTCAATACATATTTCACAGAAATGATCATGAGAATGTATGCACATTGATAATTCACCTAACATGATCACTCATCCCCAAGTTTACATTTTTTTAATTATTGCCTATAATTGGCCATTTTTAGATGATGTTTGCAAACGGTCCTCGTCGGCCAGGAGTTAAGGTTACGGTTACTATGGACCATAGATTTATATATATACATGCCCTGTATAGGCCAAATAAATATGCCCAGTAAAGGCAAGACACACTCAATCATTGAAATGTGAATGAGTTTCCACTGTGTCACAAAAACATATATTTTATATACGTCTGCATATATGCTCCCAAGAGCAAGTAACCCTCCCCCATCATATTTCATTATTATAAACGCTCACAAGAGCCAATACTTAATCTGTTCTATGCTCCCAATGAGCCCTCTCGCATGTATGCATGATGAATATCAATCATATATCATTTTCATGCATACTAATCATGCTAAACAAATCAATAAACATTACAACACAACATGATCATAATCACACATATACTTCCCAGATTATTCAAACCATACACATATCAATAACACAATTCAACTAAATCAATCCACAACAAGTTCATATCAACCAATAATATGGAACCATCCCATTCCACATTTCAATCCAAATCACATATTACCAATGCAATCATTTCAAATCAACACACACAAAACATTGAAATCGCGCTCATGTTACTTACCTCACAACGCTCGCCTAATTTCCCGACTGGGAACCTCCTTCATTTGGTTTCAATCCTCCTAAACAAGTTAAGGATTAAGTTAATTAACCAACAATAAACCAAGTTTAACTAAACGATAATTACACGATGTTATGATGTTTATATGAATGTATTTAATACATTTCTCTCATTCCTCTTTCTTCATTAATTAACTCCAATTACCCTTCAACTAAACTCTTTCTTCCTTCATTATCAACCAACTCAAACTCACTCTTTAAACTTCCCAGGATGTAATTTCACCCCTATCAACCATTCAATACCTCATTTACTATGTCTTCCTTTACAAAATTTCCAAACCATTTTCCTTAATTACAAATTAATTATATCACAGAGAACACCCAATCAAATTGGACATATAAATAACTTCAACTAGGCCCGAAGAAACTAACCCTAACACCGAAACTTCAAACCGAACTTAGGGTTTAAATTCCTCAATCTCGTCACTCAACCCTTTCTACTTTAAACTTTATTTAACCTACCAAAACCATAAATTAACCTCAAAATATGACACCACTGGTTACTACACATCCATACCTTTCAATCAAACTCAATTTTACCCAATTCGGACTTAAAATGAACGAAAAATCACTTCGAAAAGTTGGGTCATGAGCAAAAACGTGATTAAAGAAATTCTAATCGAAGAAACTTACCGAATTGAGTTCTAAATCCGATCCTACAACTCCCGATCACCAAATCTCAGCTAGTTCCAAGCTTGGTTAAGGTTTTCGGATTCCTGTTCGGGTTTTGGGAGTGAAAAACGTGTATGGTGAGCAAGATAGAGAGAGATAGGAAGA
>CANYCX010129756.1:0-17714 GCA_948193385.1 Breynia disticha f. nivosa
AATTATTAACTTGAACATCGTGGACAAACCTCCATCCTCTGATCATATTGTATTTTAGAGAAAGATGGTGAGAATGTTGGTGTAAAACCATTCTCAATTACGAGCCTATGCAATACCGGCAAAAGGATAATCATATCGCTAACTCCAATTTTTTTAATCAAATAAAGTCAGTAATTGTCTCTCTAACTTCTTGATTAGTACGACGTTTGCGCCACAACAATTTTGTCTTTCCAGCTACACTTAGCGCCATATAGCCGCAATTGTTACCAAACATCTGTAGGTTCTTTGTTTGATAAAGTCTTGTTTTAGTAAAATTAAAAAATATACATATGAAATAAATTCTTCAAAAAATTACTTAAAAAAGAAATTATTGAAATATAATTTTTATATATTTAATATAAAAATATATTTTATAAAAACATATCATAATTTTTATTATATATCATAAAACACTTTACAAAATAATAACATTATAATTAATTAACATATATATATTTTTAAAAATTACAAAAACAAATAGTATTAAAAAATTTAGACATAATTTTTCTTTAAAAATATAGTATATATTTTTTTAATAAAAAGTTTTTTTCTTTAATATATGTCAAATGTTTTAACCAATATACTTTTTAAAAATTCGAAATTATTATTACTATTTAAAATAAAATTATAAAATTAATTTATCATAAAATTATAATTATAATAATATATAATTCATTTAACTGTTTAAATAAATAAAAATAGAAACACAAAATCATTTTATAATAAAAAGGCAAAAACTCATTCATCAAAATTTTTTCAACATCTATAAAAATAAATTCCAAAAAATATATATTTTTTAATTAGTGACAACCAAACCAAACAAGTCTAAAGATTATGCTTCTCCTCTACTTAACTTTCCATCTTTCACTTTCGCATATCAAATAAGTCATTAGAAAAGTTGAGTTTTGCCTGAAGAGGATAAAAAAGGAAAAAAAATACTTCCAAATTTTCCGTATATGTATGATGACGTCAACATCACCGAATCAAAGAATAATATCAAAGATCCGCCTATTTCTCTTCCTATAATGTACAGTAGAGCCGAGTGAGGACACGACAAGACCTTCACCGCCCCATAATTCTGTCTCCCACCGCTCGATTTTAGCTGCTGCTTCATCCAAATGGCAATGGAGCTCAAGGTAAGGGATCAATCCATTTCAATGGCATAAGAAGCTCGACGTTTTTGCTAGACAAACATGGTCTGCCCTACACAACATTTTACATTAACAAACACCGATTAAGCAGTCATTAAGCCCAAAATGGTTTTTCAACTTCAACACCAATTGAATCGCCTTTGTGTTGTCCAACAGTTTCCACGATATCATCATCATCTTCATCATCATCCTCCTCCCCATATTCCACTAACTTGATCAGAGTATCTGACACAATGATGTTATGAGCACACAAAATTAAAATATTACTAAACTAGAAACATTACTATGACTGGAGTGTCTCTCTGAACTAATGTTACCAAGGGCAATTAAATGTTCGAAAGCCAGTTAATTGTCATACTTTATTTCCTAAAGCCAGATGCACTCAAAAACCAATTAATTATTCAATTTGCATTCGTACCAGGCAAAGTATCAGACTTGGCCTTGTCCAAACCATTTTTCTTTTCCCGCAGTCCTGTAGCAGTAGATGAAAGAAATTTTGGTGGCACCGCGGCTGGGCGTATCTTTTGTGGAGGCGGCCCAGGTGGAGGCATATCTCGTGGAGGTGGCGGGGGCATTCCACCGGACAACGGCTGAACCAACTTCTTCGGAGCAGGCATTGTTGATACATTTCTCACATCCAAACCAACTGATTCTGGTCCCTGTCATCAGTTAATCCATGCATAATCTAATCTCTTAAAATCAAGTAAAGAAACATAAAAGCTCATTATCCCATACACAATCAACACTTAAAAAGCCGTCACTTAAAATCTTAAATAATTGAATGCAATTGAGAAACTGAGACAGTACCAATAAAAGATAATCCCCTACTCAAATCAAATACAAAGATTGCTCAAATGTGTTTAGCAAACATTCTGTCAAATACTTTTTCCCAAGAAAATATGCTCAAACCAAACAAAGAAAAATGAGAAACATGTTCAAAGTTATCCACAGACAAAGTTGTGCAATTGAAAACAAACGTTGTTATTTATCTGGCATCGGAATGAAGATCTGATTGGATAGAAATGTCACTAAAATTTACCAAATAATTACTCTTCATCCACAGGGAAAGCCAATGTTCCCTGAAAAGTGATTGTCTAGATGCTTTAAGGAAGCTACAACAGAAAACAGTAAATTTGTCGACTTATTTTCTATCATATTTGCATTTGGCTGTTTATTAGTGTCAATTTCTCCTTAACATTAAAGCTACAATTTTAGAACTTCGGATGATTATTCAATAGAAAAATATAGTGCCACAAAATCAAAGTGATATAGCACAAAAATAACCTTTCAGAACCACTAGAAATAACAGCTAAGCAGATCTTAAGGTTGGTGCCTCCCATGGAGACACCCGCAACTAATGCGTTTCAAACAGCATGTACGATATCTGCAACATAAAATAAATATATAACCAAAGATGATATTTGCCGTGGTCATGCATCCACATTGGCAAAAGTTCATTGCTGAGAGATTGCAAAGCTTCAAATCCTGCGAAACATTCAAACTAATTGCCCAAACAGAGAGGTCTGATATCAGCGTGTTAGCTTCTTAGAAGGTCAAGAAAATACCTGGCATATTAAGCAGTAAAAGTCAGCTCAGGTAGAGAGTTAAAGAAAAAAAAATAATAAATAAATAAATAAACTGGTAACGAAAACATTCAACAATGCAGATTATGATGCTTGCAGAGAAGAGAACAAATAAGATATTTATCCAAACTCAAACAAATTGCCATATCACATGGTCCAAAAAAATAAATAAATAAATAATAGGGGTGAGGGATCGAGAGAGAGAGAATGTGCAAAGAAAAAGAGATCCACCCGAGAAGTACAAAAGTAGTAATACTTCCCAAACAAAACCACTTAGGAGAAAACAGCCCATATAAAATGCTAAATTTAGACTATACTAGACTATACTATCACAAACTTAAACATCAAAAACAAATTAGAGTTCAAGCAGGTCAAATTTTGCACAGAAAAATATGAATTGCAAACAAATTCCAAGTGCACACAATGCAAATGCAAACATTTTTTGTACAGCTAGACATAAAACAAGCCACAAATGAACGACCTTGAAAACTAGCTAAATAGCAAGAACCTTGAATACTAACTTATATCACTAAAAATGATAAATAAGAGTTTATAATGTCTAAGCATGCTGCAAAGTCACCACATGTAGGAATGGAGACAAGATCTTGCCACCATGCAAACATCTTTACATCCATCTATTTTCTCAATAATTTCTTAAAAAATTGAGACCCAAAATATGGAATTCGATTTCCTCAAGCATATTAAAACATTTTCATTTTTTTAACACAACATCTGGGAAGGGAGAATAGGCGAAAACTAATGAAAATATGTGACTTCTTCTTTTATGCAATGGTGAACGGCACAGCAGAAGAAAAGAAAGAAAACCCGTCTCCTAGTCATACTAACATGATTTCTGGCAGCAGCTTTTTGTATGAGTGAATTTAGCAACAAAAGTGGGTGTAGATTGAAGAAAAGAAAGAAAACCCGTCTCCTAGTCATACTAACATGATTTATGGCAGCAACTTTTTGTATGAGTGAATTTAGCAACAAAAGTGGGTGTAGATTGAAGAGTAGAAGGCACAGTGATACTCATGAAATGCTTTAAACTTGTTTAAAATGATATCATTTTCCATGAACAATCTAGTATTCTCTTTTTCACCCATAAACAAGAATAAGAAAATATGATGTAGAGAAAGTACAACACAAAGATACCTGATGAAATTTTGGAGCACTATTAGTGTTGATTGGCAGCTCCTGAAATTTCCGCTTCTGTGGTGGTCGTTTCTCCTCAATGGCAGTGCTTGTACTAGCTTTTGGAGTCATGCATGCTGCTGATACTGTAGGAGTTACAGTAGAAGTGAAAGTGGAAGATGATTGTCTAAGGGCAAGAGCAACTTGCTGCAGAGGTGTGACCTGAGGATATATCCCACCATATCCATTATAACTTGTTCCTTGAATTAATGTTGGCTGAGAGTAACCCCTCAAACTTGATTGGGCCTGCCCAAAATTCATTGTTTCTCCAGATTGTGATATAGATGCTTGTGGAAAGACAGCTGCCACTCCAGGGGTAGCAACTGAAGAAGCTAGCATTGATGGTGAGAAACTTGTCATTGATGGCATCAGACCAGAAGATAGACAAATAGTTGTTTTATGCTCACCAGATGAACTCTGAACTCCAGAAATGAATTGCAGTGGAGGTGGAACAGCACCATAAGTCTTACTTGATGAAACTCTGAAAATCGAAAAACCAAGAGCTTCAATAATGATAATGTTTGAAAAGAGGAATACAAGGAAATCAAGCATAGTCTTGATACTAACTTCACTAATTTGATGAAGAATATTCCAAAAAAAAATGCAAGGTCAATATTTATAAATGGAATAAAGATAAGGTGTTAAAAATATAAATACAAGCATTTTTACAGATCTGAAGATTACAAGCTCCAAGATTGAAAATGGAAATATACAATAAGCTGTGTTTTAAACATATATACTATGATTCAGAGCCTGTCTACCTGGAGGCACACTCTAAACTGATGGTATCTAGAAGGTTTTGTGCTAAAAGTTTTGCATCTTCAAGACTTTTTGAATTACTTGCCGACAAGAATAAATGAAGTGGTTGCTGCTCTTCTGCACCAGACCAAGAATTCGTTAAAACTATCACTAATAGTAGAAAAGGTTTTAAGAAGCAGCTAAAGAGAAAATTGCATGACACTTAAAATCAGGCAGAATTTACAAATATGAAAAAGAATAAACAATACCTCCAGCAATCAAGCACTCAGAGTTTCCTGAACCACGCCCTTTAAGAGAAACAGTTGCTCCCGTTTCATTCATAATGTGATTTAAATACTGGTCCTGCATATTCAACACCAAACCAACACAAACACAAAGACAATCTCTCCCAAATGCATGGAGATGTGAGAGAAAAGTTAAACATTAGAATTTTCTTCTTCAGTAGAAGAACAAACACAGAAATACAAATACATAAGATGCTGACTCAAAAAATCTAGAACTGAGACTTTCGGACGAAACAAACATAAAGAAGCAATCACATAATTCTGCGCAGCTAAGTGAAAATTGCCTACGAACAATATAATCCAGATTATAAAGATAAAAAAAAAATTATATCAAACAAGTAATCTTTTAATTGAAGGTACAAAATGACTTTGAAGGAAGAGCCACAGATAACTCACATTTGGGCCACGAATTCGAGAAGCAACGTTTAGTGATGGGTCTGCATCAAAGCCCAAAAACACACAAGTGCTCAATGCCTGAGAAACCTTGTACAGTTAGACAACATTTTCATTATGGTGCGAATGCATATGAAATTGCCAACTGGCAGTCTGTTTCAATGCTAGAAACATGCACCTTTACTCCATTGCTTGCGGTTGTCAGAAAATTGGAAGTAGGCTGTGAATTCTGACTTTGTTTCAGCATATCTTCAACCATGGAAGCTGCACGATCAACAGCTAAAATACGCTCTGCTGTATCCTTCAACTGTAAATGAGCCAGCAAAGACTATATGAATCTTTCCAAAGAATCATAATCTATATAATGCAGCAAATTCTTCCAAAGATGTAATGATAATAAAAGTTATGGACTTATGGTTCAACTAGAATTCGAAGTTGCAAAGGAAGCACTAAATCTTCAAACCAGGAAGCCACTACTTACACAAAAAGTTCCCAATAAAATAGTTTAAAATCTAAAAACTTTCATGAATCAGAGAAAAGCATGTCACTTACATGAGCAGCTGCAGATATATGTAGATAAAGAGGCTTCTCCCCATTAGCTGGTGCCTTTGGAGGACGATATTTGCCTCTGTTAGAAAACACACCAAAACATAAAACACATCAAGGATGCTAACTAATAGTAATTAAACAAATTTGCCTTCTGAGCATCCACTTACCTGGTTATCACAACTGCACCAGTGCACTTCTGAATCTGTAAAACATGCATCAAACTATTTAACAAAGCAAAAGAAATCTCACTAAATAACATATATACCATAAACTGTCTTTTTCTTATGCAACATGAATCAAATAAGATTTACCTCTTCCTGTGTCTGGCGCTTCGTGAGTTTATAGCGAACAGAGGACTCTGCATCATTTATGACAATTTCTCGTGCTATTATTAGCTCATCCTGGATCTTATGCTGGCCTCAAAGTTATAAGAACATCAATAAAAACTCAAAAAAAAAAAAGAGAAGGAAAACCAAGCAAAGAGATGCTAAAAAATTTTGACTCTTCCAGCAACCAGAAGCATGAGTATATTTTCTAGGCCATACAAAAGTAAAGAATCGTGAGACAATCCTCATTACATTTATTTTTTAAAAGTTTGCAATCATAAGCATGTCTTAGAACTATTTATATCATATATAGCAGGACAGCATAACAATATAGGAAGGCAGCTTTGGTTCACAACTCCCAAGTAAATCAAACTTGTTTATCTCCTTGTCCAAGACAGACCCATGAGTTAATTTTACATATTTTATGACATCAAAAATAAATTGACATATCTGTGAGACATTCAAACAATCTTCACATAGATCATCTCTTCAGTTAATTAACCATCGGTTTTAAATCCACAGTACAAACTTTCCAATAGATTATCACAGAAAACTGATATAACGTTTAAACCTACAATTTCTACCGATAGTGCCAATATTACAACACATGGAGCTTACACGAAGCTGTCGGGTAAACCATGATGAAAAACACATCTTTTTTTCAAGAAAGGGATTAATTGCCAATGTTATGTACTTATGTTGTTTTCACATTAAGCTTTACATTGGACACTTAATAAGCTCTTTTTTCTAATTGCTAATCAACGAAATGGGCTGTGCTGCGTGTAGCGATTCAGGAAGCATAAATATAAAATGTTACAAGCTATTAGTTATCACAAGGGATGTTTAAGGAAACCAGATTGACCAACACATTTAAAACATTGGAAGGACTAGTTTGACATCATTTCATCATTAACAAATGAAATGCACTCACAAGAAGGTAAATTGATGTTTGTCCATTATCCCAACATAGACCATGTAAACAAACCATATCACTTGATTTAACAGAACCCAAAATAACGACGATATCGCTTTATTCTTCAAACATAGAAAATTTGACTACAATTAAACAATAAATAATGTAAAGAGCAGCAAACAAAACAACATTTCTCACTTGATTTGACTTTGGGATTGCTGCTGCAGTACTTTGAGCAATTGAATGTACTGGAAACACTGGAGGAATTGCTGAAGAACAGGCTACAAATGGATTTGTCAACAGTGCACCAGATACTGACGCAGCCCCCGGAAGTGAGATCCCGCCAAGCAATCCCATATCGCCCCACTGTAGAGCACCGGAAGCTGCAACCCCCATGGACACCAATGACTCTGCAGGCTGGTCCCACTTTCGCTTTTTCCTATGACACGTCCAATTCATTGTCCCAGTTCAAAAATACACCAAAAACCCAATATCCCATTACAAAATGGTTGAGAAAATTTCATAGCTAGATCAACAAAAGTGGCTAATCGCGACAGCAAGCAAAATAAAATGATATACAGCAATAAGTAAAAGTAATAATGATTATACAAAAGAAAACTTACTGAAAATGCTAAAAATAAGCAGTAAAAAACTAAAACAATCATCAAAGATTAGCAAATTCCATTCAATCTTACAAAATTTATCGTAGCAATAAAAAAAAATCTTGATTAATACGAACTATTAAAAACATCACTAACACTAACCAACAAAACACAGCACAACAATAAAGAGCATAAAAATTGAGTTTAAAAAAAAAAGAGCATAAAAATTGAGAATGAAAAAAGAGATTGATAGAGCAAATTAGGGTTAGCAAAACTAAGTTGTATTGAATTACCTCTGTCTCGATTGAGAAGAATCGGCGGTGATGGTGGTTGTGTTGGAAACGGCACCGTTTCTCTCCTCCGTCATTAGTAATCTTCAGAATTCCAGTTTGGATTGGTGGGGCAGAAAATAGGTAGTTTCGTTTGTATTGCTCGCTTCTCGTCCGTAGAGCCAAACTAAATCTTAAGGGTAAATTTGTTTCAACTCCCTCAAGTTTGATCTAATGCGACATTACGTTCATGTCCGCATATAAGTGAGTTGTTTGGCCCTGTTTCAAGAATCATTTGGTCGATCTAGTAAAATTACATCGCAAAAAAATCACGAAGAGTCGACCCAAACCAACTCAAACTAAGTTGAAAACCGAAAGAACCGAATCGAAAAAATTTGAAATACGAAAAGACTCAAACCAAAATAACCGAAATTTTGTTCGAGTTTGGTTTGTAGGCCAAACGTGTCAAAAAACCAATCTCATATATGTTACGTTTTATCGTTGTCCAGAGCAATCCCTAGCTTCCATGAATTCATTATAAGAATTGCTCATGTCGATTCAGTTTGGTAAGTGTTTTCTTGTTATTTGTGTTTGGTAAATATTTGTTATCCATTGATTTTGTAAGTGTGGATTGAGACATAGATTATTTTGAGTTTGGTAAATCTTTTGTTATCCATTAAAATTGTTATTGAGGCATTTTAGAAACTAAATTTCAGAATTGCTTTTACATGAGGTTCAAATTTGATGCGAGAACAAAAGTACCTAAGTAGGAAGCAACATGTTGCAAAGGTCAAAAAACGTGCACCTTACCTCTGTGTCAAGAGGTATTTATTAAATATAGAAAACATATTTAACCATCGTTTACCTTTGGGAGAAATTTGTTTTGAATATACAAACTGAAGTGTTTAGGCAAGTTTAGAGTTGTGACACGGGGATCTTAGAAAAGCAAAACAATGATTTAAATGATTTCTGGAGAAAATTGTGATAACAAAATCATAACCTTATGGAGATGGTAACTTCATATGTTTAAAACGCAATCTCATAATGCAGACGTGTAATCTGTTCATTTTAGATGTCCCATGTCTGTTGATTAATTTCTCGAAACTTGAAAACTGTAAATGAATAATGTCAAAACAGAGAAGGCAATAGGAAAATAGAGAAGAAAGTGTTTGATCTACCTCATAAAAGGATACAAATCGACGACGGCGTCGAGAGATGATGGTGTGTTAAGGAACGGAGAGAGAGATGGGAAACGAGAGAACGACAAGAGCTGTGAGGGAGAGAAAGGGACGGTGAGAGTTTAGAGAGATTGAGGAATGTGAGAATGAGAGACAGACGTAGGTGTGAGTGAAGAGATAAACCAGAAAGACGAAGAACCCTTAAGTTTTATTTTTGGCCTCTGCATGCGCCCACATTATTATCTCTTAGTGGTTGGTGTTCGCATACATGATACATTCCTTAAGTTTATTTTGGCATCCGCATACGCCCACATTGATCTCACTTAATGGTGTCGTCATACACCCCTTAAAGAAAATAAAATACCATGTATAATTAGTATTTTGAAAATGCTCAGTAAAAAAAATTAAAATTCTAAATTTAGCCAAAAATACTAATTTTTGTTATACTAATTTTATTAAAAGTCATTATTTGTGGAATAAATATTTAAAAAATCAAATTTGTGTTATTCATATCGTGTCATATGTAAAAATCTAATTCCATATGAAATAATTCACTAAACAGACCGAACTTTACACATAAATTAATGAACAAAATAATATTGTTAAGCAGGAGCATACTTATTATTGTCGAATCCTTAATCCGAGTAAAATCTTCTAATCAATCCACACTAAAGTTCTCTTACTATAAAGGATTGATGGGGCACGTTTTATATAAGTGAAAAGACATGTTCCAGAACAGAAGCATGTTCAAATGAACAGTCACGTCTTTTCATTTTTTTAGTGTGTTCAATTAAGAACCACAACCCTGTATAATAATATATTTGTATAATTCCAGCTATGTCCATTATAAATCTAGGTTATGCCTTTTTTATTTCTACATATTATTTTAAAACCTTACTTAAATAGAATGGCTGAGGTTATCATATTAATTAAACACTTTATAATTAGGCACATTATACTTTAATATATTAATAAATACACAATTTACAAAAATGTTAATGTACGTACATCTACATGCTTAAATAACCACAATTATGTCTAATACGTGTTTTAAGTCCACAAATCTAATATTCTCCCACTTGGACTTGACAAACATTTAATGACACAATTACTGAATAATTGTGGATCTAGTAATATCCAAAATTTTAGATTTTGTTATTTTAAATCAATCATGTCGGTTAGTAACTAACACAAGAATCAAGGGAACTTTGGTCGCAGCACATAAGGCACAACTAAACCTGACATGGTCAAGCGTGCTCATATAACTAAATGACCTGGATCAAGTGTGGATGTGATCTATAACATGCATATTTCCAACTGGTCCTACTTTAACCTTATGAATGAAGCCTGAAACCGATGAAATTATGATGAAAAGTATAAAAGAAGACAAATTATAGTTTAGTATGAACAACATGAACTTCCACTAAACTTAAATTACCTTTAATAGAACCCCCATTCAAGGTAGGTGTTCTAGAAAAACCTTTGGTACCAATCCTTTAGTCAATGGATCGATCTATAATTATTAAATCTATACCAATGTGTTCTATACTAACTTGACCATTATGAACTTTTCTTTAATAACAAGAAACTTTATACCTATATGCTTAGATTTAGACGAACTCTTATTTAAGAAAATATGATATCAAAATTAGTCCTCACTTTTCTTATGATTTTTAAATAGATTGCATTGCATTATTTGATGCAGGAGTTGATTTAAATTGTATAAAAATGGTGTATGTCTAACACAATATCAATTTCCACCTCAAGAAAAACTAGCTACTACAAAATGATGTGCACTCCAAATAAAAATAAATGTGATGTTAGTACTATCAACAATAGTTGTATGATTAAATCATCATATATAATTACAAAAGACATTAGTCACATAATAATCATTAGCACACCTTTTATTAACTTAATCACTTCATGCATTGTTAATCATTATAGTATTACTGCAAAAATTAATGACAAAATTGTGTTTTTTTCATTTATAGAAAAACTTAGGACTAGAGATCTTCATATTCTTCGAGCAAATTTGATTTTCAAAAACCAAATCAACTTTTAAATAAAAAGCAAAAATACACAAATTGAACATTTAAAAGAAAATATTACTTTTCAAAAAAATACAACAAAAATTACAAAACAAATCATTACAACAACAGATTTCTGATTTCTAAAACCAAATTGAAAAAGGTATTAGGTAACCAATCAAATGCTTGTTGGGATAGGAAAATCATATAGTTGATTTTTCATATGAATTTTTTTTATGAACGAAATATAACTACAAAAGCTCGCTTGATTCAAATGAATGCTCAAGATAAAGAATTTTGTCGAAATAAAATTAAAAATGTTGAAGTAAAAAGGTTAATTTTAAAATTCAATTCTCTTTGGTTTTATGTTGCTTTTTATGCTCATAAAAATATTGAAATAGAAAGGGGAACACCAAGATTGATCATTAATTACAAATCTTTAAATACAACTTTAAATGGATTAGGTATCCAATTTCAAACAAAAAAGATCTATTACAAAAATTATGCTCTTCATATATTTTTTCTAAATTTCATATGAAATAGGATTTTTAGCAAATTTAAATATTTTAAAAAACAGATATAAAACTGCATTTACAGTCTCATTTGTTCAATATGAATAGAATGTAGTGCAATTTGGGTCTATAAAATGTCCAATCTAAATTTTAAAGAATAATGAATGGCATTTTCAATCTATATTCATATTTTTATATTGTTTAAATAAATAATATTCTATTTTTTTCTCAGACTACAGAACAACATTTCAAACATCTTAGAATCTATTTTCGAATAGTTCAAGCAAAATGGTCTAGCAATTTCAAAATCTAAAATTTTATTATTTCAAACAAGAATTAGGTTTCTAAGATATTGAATTACAAAGAGAACCATTATCCAATAAAAAGATCACTACAATTTGTTACCAAATTTTCAGACAGAATTTCAGACAAAACACAACTTCCATGATTTTTGGAAAGTTTGAATTATTTAATAGATTTTTGTCCAAATATCAATAGGTTAGTAAATCATTACATATTAGATTGAAGAAAAATCCAATTTCATGGTTAGATGAACATACAAACATTGTTAAGATGATAAAACCTACAGTCCAAAAAAATTTCATGTTTACACTTAGTTGATCCAAACCTTACAAAAGTTGTAAAAACAGATGCATTAGAGTTAAGATACGGTGAATACTCAAACAGATTCAAAATAGTAAAGAACAAATAATTCAATATACATCCGAAAATTGAGATAAAACCCAATAAAATTATTTAACAATTAAAAAAGCAATACTTTCAATCGTCAAGTGCATTCATAATTTCAAAGTGATTTACTAAACAAAAAAAATTTATATGCATAAATTGAAAATTTACAAAAGAAATTTTACAAAAAAATGTTCCAACCTTTGCATCAAAACAAATTTTTGCAAGATGGCAAACATTATTTTAAATTTTTTATTTTGATATAGAATTTATCAAAGGAGATTCAAATTCAGTTTCAGACTTTCTAACAAAGAGTTTCTTCAGAACCAAAAGCACGTTTTTGCCAAAAGACAAGGGACAAGCTACAACATCAAACAAATAGCAAGAAGTTGATACAGCTAATTCAAAAAGACTGAAACCTAAACATCAACCTCCAAAAATATTGAACAAATGATTCAAACATTTGGACAATAATTAGAAACTCTCACTATTATCCAAAAAGCAATTAAAAAACAAATTGTTAAAACTCAATCATCATCATCCAAATTAGTTACTCAAAATCCAACCAAAAAAAATTCACCAAATGGAACATCCTCACCTTCAAACCAAATAATCTGCTCCCAACCAGAAGCAGAATATATCCAAATAATCAGTTTCTCAAAGTAATGTTTTGGAAACTTTTTAGGAGAAAAGTGCTGAGTAAATATGGTTTGACTATAGAGAGATGTAGAGTGAAGAAGGAATTTAATTGTAGGAGTTGAAGTTGTTTTTGATATTGGTAATAATTCACAGTCTACGATCAGGGGATACACAAAGATTATATTCAGTAAAAAATAATTTTTATTTTATTGTAGATTTCTCCAAGACAGCCTCCTATTAAAATTTACTATTTTTTTTTGTGGTTAGGAAATAAAATTAGAGATTTGTAGGGACATAAGAGGCAGTTGTAGGGCTGCATTTAAGGATCTTTTGATTTGATTTTTTTGATTTTTTTGGGTAAAATCAAAGATGCATTCTTAGATACATATTAGAGTACCCTCTGAATAGATTGAGTTTGCTTCTTGCAAATAAAATCTTAATAAAATAATTACTGTTTCAATGAAAAAGAGAGATACGTGCAAATTTAATTCTTCTCTTTGATCATAATCACTACCTCTCCGTTATCAATCACACATAAACTTTAAATCAAAATTTAAGAGGATTAAAGAGAAGATTTAAGAGTTTCACTTTCACAATATCTATCTCTCTCTCTAATATTATTTTTTGAATCAAAATCACATGGCTGTTAATAATACATATTTTTACAAAATTTATCAAATTTTTTATTATTTAAATTTTACGAAATTATAAAATTAAGTTCTACAAACTCATAAGAATAATGTGAAAACTATATTATTCAAAAACTTACCAAAATTTTTAATATTGCACTTATAAAATAAGTTCAATAAACTTGCATATTTATTATATTATAAAAATATAATGTTGAAAAGTAAAATTTATATTTCAGCACATTATAGAAAATATTTTATTGTTGTGTAAAAATTTGAGTGAATTGGATCTGGTTCAGCTTTTTTGAGAGTTTAGTCCAGCTTAATTAAAAATAAATATTAAATCAATAATAATAATTAAAATATTAAATTTGTTAAATCGAGATTTACAATATTTTATAAATTTTCATAATTTTTAATAAGAATTATGTAAATTTTAAAACTTAATTTATCCATTGAATTTTAGTATAAACTAAAATTTTTTTGTCCATGCATTCATATAACATATCATTGATCATTTAATATTGTTATTAATAATATGCCTGGAGTGCATTAATTGAAAACCTATATTTTTATCATTTTCTATTCATTATATATTTGCCAGAGTTGTGTAATAAACCGCGTAACAAAATAGTCTTACAAGATAATACACAGTTTACCACACTATTTGGATAGTTCGTGTGATAAATCATGTAATGTCAATATAGTGATAATTTGGGATTGCTGTTATCAAAAGCTACAACAACTTTTGACACTCAACAATTATTTTTAGTGTTTAGTTAATTTTTAAAATAGTTTTTAATAACAAAGATTATGAGGGAAAAAACAGATTTTAAACAAAACTAGTATTTGAAGATTTGTAGAAAAGCTAACAATTGATTTCGCACCAACAACTGTTTTCAAATCAGTAGACAAAAATACTCTTATTATTGTTAACAATTACATCCAAGCCTAATATATTAACTGTAATAGGAACTTTGAATCCTCATCCAAGCCGCAATCACTTTTCTCTCTTTAAAATTGCAAAACAATGATGTTTGTCTCTCTACAAGCCTCAATCAAGGTTATTTTTGTATTATAAAGATCTATACTCTCAATATCTTTCATTATTATTTTCTTCTCTCAACATTAATGTGGTTCTTTTTATGAAGAAAATAGAGCAATTGATTCTTTTATCTGGTCTAATTTCATTTCTTTTGTCTTGATGTGAAAAATATTAAGCGTAAATCAATATTAAAAATTCTCAGTAACAAATTGTGAGGATGACCACGAAGAAGAAAATTTAATTAACCAACATTCTTTGCTAACATTGAAATTATCAGTGGCTGATTTTGGCTTATGAGATTTGGCAAAGTTTGGTCCTTTAGAAATTTCAGAGTCAAAAGAGAAGTAATTCTCTTAGTAGTAAGGTGATGTAAGTCAAGGTTTGATTATGATTTTCCTTTTGACTTTAATTCTGAATTTTTGGATTCTAGCACGTAGTGACTGGAGAAGTAAAGACATTTGTTTAAGAGATTCATTTTAGACCGATAAAGAGGCAAGGTAATTTACCATCTTGTAAGAATTTAAGCTTCATAACAAAAATTTGGAACTCAAACTCTCAAAATTTAAACCTTGAACATTTCAAATTCAATTACAACATAGGAGAGAGTGAGGGAAGAGATAGGTAGGGTTAGAGGAAGATGAAAGGACAAGAGATTCATGTTTTGGTGCATAATAGATGTCACACCCAAAAAAATAAAGCTCATTTTAGAATAAAACTTAAAATTTTGGCCACCATTTTTTTAAATAGTTATTAAGACAAGAAAATAAGAAAGAGGAATAAACATGCATTACTTAAAACTCGACCAATGTTGGGCCATTTACAAAACCAATGTTATGAACATGTAGAAGTTATGGAATGATTTTAAAACAATGCATGCAAACTATCTATCTATAGTAGTGTTTGTATAGATTTACAAAAGAATGGTATAAATCCCAAAAGCTAAGAGCATTGACCTCGAAAATAGTATCGCACTGCTAGCAACCACCCAAAAATCAAAAGTCTCACAGCACGCTACTGTCGCTCTGCACATTCATCACAAAACACAAATGCATCATGAGTAACTAAATAACCAGTAAGTACATCTACAACACTTACCAAGGTAGTTAATGCATAAGTACTTGTTAGTAAAGTGTGTTAGATGTTTTATGTTCTATGGATCCAGGAAATCATCCTAGTCAATATCTACTTTAAATAACCATTAGTTCATTATCCAAGGTAGAGATTTCATCATTCTTGGTTTGTTCCTAACTCACAAGTATTAAGTCGATTATGCACTTCATTTTCCCTTTTTAAACAATTCGATTCATCACTGTTTAATGGTCGGGAACAGTCTATGGAACGGTTTAGGTAAACCATTCTACTGCCTCTTTCCCCTTTCTGAGTTTTGTTGGAACTAAAACGGTTTGGAAAACTGTTCTCGAACCCGTTTTGATCCTTCTGAATGTCCCTGAAAGTGGATCACAAATCGGTTTAGAGCCCGTTTTGCCCTTCCCAACATTCCCTGGAAGTGGAACGGTTTTGGGAACTCGTTCCCAAAGCCGTTCTGCCCTTCTTGAAATGCTCTAGAAGTGGAACGAATAGGAAAACAGTTTCCACTAACTATTTCCTAAGTCGTTCTCCCCTGATTCAAGCTAAAATCAATACTTAACACATTCGCAACAACACAAAAACTCATCCAACACATGACAATAACCATCAGCCTATAAAGCAACATTCGACACCTAATATCCAACACAAATACCATTCCAAACCACACTCAAACTCCATTTCAAATATCCATTTCATTATTACCCCAATTAAATCCATACACATTTTTCATAACTCCAAAACCACTCAAACACATAGAATATGAAATCCTTAACATTCACTATAATCAATTACACAAGTGTCCAACATTTCACAAGTTGCACATATATTCGTTTAAATATAATGGATGTCAAAATGCACATGCTTATGCAATCACATGCACAATGCCTAGGGTTTCACTCAATATATTTCGATCGAAGAGCTCTCGCTCTCTATTCTTTTCTTTAAGAGATCTCTTTCTCCTCAAATTTGGGCAACTCCTATTTTTATTATTTTTCTTAGAGCTCTCGCTCTCTACCATAGCTTCTGGAAGCTTGTCACTTGGAACGACCATCAATTGTCGAATATGTCGAATGCCATCCTCAAGGTTAAATGTCCATTCTTGAACCGGTTCCGGTTCATCATCTGAATCATCTGGATTTTTAGTTCTTTTCATGCTCTTATCATTATTCGAACACATTGGCCGAACACCTCCTCTTTTCATTCCAAACCATTGACACAACTTCTCCTCATTTACCACAATTCTCTTATTTTTCACGCTAGTCTCAATAACAGTACCCTGAACAACATTCCCACTGATTCTAATGTGCATATATATTATCCTCATAACCAAGCACATCAAAAATTCCCTTACTTCTAAAATCCTCAAATAACTCAGCATAAGGCGATTTCAGCAAATTAATCTAGTGAAACTTCATTGAGGGAATGAGAATTTCTGTAGTAAATACCTCAGTGTATATCTTTCGCCTGGTGTTAGTGAATTGATCAAAAACTCTTTCTCGTTCCCTCGAAGCTCCCCTTAGGATGATGAACCACGCATCCTAGTAGGTTCGGGACGTGATTTCTTGCTTGGTTGCTCTGATTGAGGTTGATTCTCGGGTTCCCTTTGAGTATTTCCTTTGGTTCTTGTCATTTGTGAGAATTTGTGGAAAGTTAGGGTTTTTGGTGAAATGTGAAGATTTGGGTGGATTAAAGGATGTTTAAAGAGGGATTTTGGTGGAATTGATGAGTTTAGAGTATGGGTAAATGGATTTTGAGAAGGATTTTGGTAGTGGATGAGAGTTTCTGGTCAATTGGAGGAAGATTGAGTTGAGTGAAGAAGTTTGTGGTTTGAAGAAAAATGAAGGAA
>CANYCX010129838.1:0-15398 GCA_948193385.1 Breynia disticha f. nivosa
ATGCATCGAAAGCCATTCTTCTATTTTCTCTCTCATACATAACTTATCTGATTGAATGTATTACTTTTAAAAGAAAAAAAAAATATAGGGCATTTCCCATCTTTATATATAAAATGAACTTTGAGGATTTGGGGCGTCACACCGTGTGGATCTCTGAGTTCCACAGGTTTGGTTAAGGTTTATACCTTATTTTCAAATGGTTGAATTTGGGGAATTAACATAATAATAATGTCCAAATCCGAATATCACCTTAAGGGAATTAACATAATAATAATGGGTGGTAGTCAAATTTGGGGGTCACAGTGTCTGGCCAAGTAAGGACGAAATTAAGGTCAAGTAAGGGCGTAAATATGGATCCAAAATTTATAAACACATACTCCAGGCCGACGAGGCCTGTTTAAAAACGTCGATACTATGGCCAAGAAAGGGCGTAAATTAAAACCAAATTGGGATCATGAGTGATCATATAAGGATTGCATTAGTAGGCATTCATACTCATTCATCCTAGTACATATGAAGTGCTCTCTAATATGTTCATAAAATGAATGTGCTATGATGATGGATAAAGTGATTGATGCCAGGGTTGTTTTTCCTTTTTATGGAGATAGGAATGTGTATAGGTGAAATGTGGTTATGATTGCATATGGATTGTGCTTTTTGGTATGTTTGACATTTATGGGCTTGAAACATTTAATGATTGATGAGTGGCTATAAGTAGCTTGTGTTGTGATTGAGTAGAATGGTATGTTTTATGTGTAGGGTGATTATGTGGAAATGTCATTTATATGCTTAATGTGGTTAAGTATGGTGTGAAATTTGGGCGAAAATTCTTGAAACTTACTGGTGAGGTGTGAATGTTGATTCAGATGGTTTGGTGTATGAAATTGCTAACTGTAAAGTGCTGAAGTTGAAGTGCAACGAACGTGACTCAAGGAGTCACGAAACACCTCTTCTGAAGGCCATTTTCTACATGAAAATGAGTGTCACGAACGTGACACAAAGTGTCACGAACGTGACACTACTTCTAGACCATGTTTGAGAGTTTTCAATGAGTGCCACGAATGAACTTTGTGCATCACGTTCGTGACTCCATTCGTGACACTGAGAGTCATGAACGTGACCCTCATTCTGGACACATTTTCTCATCCTTTTTGTTGGTCACGAACGTGACACATTAAGTCACAATCGTGATGCCTGTTCTGACCATCTTTTCCTTAAAATTGTTGGGAGTCACGAGCGTGATTGAAACAATCATGAACGCCACTGCCCATCTGTCAACAAAATTGATTGAATTGTTTGTGTCCATATGTGTCCAAATGTGTCCAAGTGTTTCCATATGTCATAACTTTAATGTATCCTCATAAATTTACCAATTTTCCATTCACATATTCAATTGGCTCGATGGCGCTTAAGTAAAGGAAATTTAAATACAAATGAACTCATGTTGTCAAGGTTTATTATTTCAATCAATACAAAGATATGTTAATTTATGAATGGAATTGGTGTGTATGATTGTCAATCTGTAAGATGGATGGAGGAATACAAATGTTGCATGTATGTGTAATAATTTAATTGAGTGAGGGTAGCGTAAAGTTATAAATATTGAAATGGTCGTAAGAATGAACGTGCTATTATTAATCCTCATTTCCTTATATGAAATCAATATGTACAAGTTGAACTTCTCGTCGCAAGATTAGCTTAGTGAATTTAACATGGAATTACGAATGGAAACTCTGTACCTCAGTCGCAATGTTAAGAACAAGTTTTGATTGTTTGTACGATTGTTTGACTGATTTAATATTTATAATGTGAAGTGATCAATGTTGTATAAATAGAGGTTATATGTGAATGCGATGTGATATAGGGAGTTATCCATTTCGGTAAGTGTTGCTTATTGAGTTTCACAACTCATTGCGTTTTATGCCTGCCAACTATGACCTCCTTTTATATAAGAACAAAAAATTATGAAATTGATAAAGATTGCTGGAAAAACAAAAGAGAGATAACAAGAACGAGATTTTCAAGTCTTGCATTCAATAATGAGCACTTTTAAACTCCCCTTTTAAGACTTTACATCTTTTAATTTGTTAATCTTAGGCAAGTCCAAACTCAAAGATTTTTTACTTCAATTCAAGATCAATCAACAATAAATATTTCATTAATTTTTTTAACAATTTCATTAATTCTTTCTTCCCCTTTATATGTCATAATAAAAGAGTTAAAGAAATTCAAACTTCAATATTGCATTCAAGCAATTATGGGTGAGTTGTGGTCAGTTTGGTCGTATTGAGAGGTGATTCTCAAATCAAACCGATTATGGTGGGTTAGAAAAATGACAAACCAATGCAAAAGAATCCTTTCTTGTAGACCAAACCCAACTACGCCACTCGTAGAGATTTGAATTGGTCTGTTTGATGGGTTGAAAAGAACTACAAATTTTAATCCAATCCTCCCAACCTGCTTACCTTCCCTATTTTTTAAATTTTAATAATATTACTTTTTCGCTTATGGTATTTCTATTTTCTAGAATTCTAAAATTATAGTTTTGTATATAACAGTATAGAAATTAATTTTTTGAATAAAACTTCAAAGTTTAAACTTAATAAACATTATTAGTACACACATATATAATCTGACAACCTAAAACCTGACAGAACCTGGTGGGTTGGGCAAAAATCAAACCACCTTCAAATCATACCACCAAAAATGATTTGGTTTTGGTTTGGAGTGGTCAAATTGATTTTTTTTCTCATCGGCAATTTGGTTTGGTTTGATTTCGGATTGGATTGGTTGGTTTGAATTTTTTGGCTCAGCCCTACAAGCGATTTCAAAACATGATTACAATCAATGGCCACGTACATATATCTAGATCAAAATACACAACGTGAAACATCCATAATATCAACTTCAAAGCGTAACACATAAATATATCCAAACATAAACGTAGTACAACAAGCCATTAAATTATAAAGATTAAGAAGAATTTTTTAAAGCATGTCAGATAAAATGGTCGTCTTAAGAGGAGTGGAAATCAAGCATTCATTTTTCTAAAATTGAGATTCAACATTCCCAGTCCCACTAGTTCTGTTCATACAAAGTAAGTGATACCCGCTTCTCACATAGTACCCACACACCCTTCATATCTCCCAACCAACTACATCCTTCGTCATTTTAAGTTAGACTTAATTACTGGGCAAAACATGCTTGCTATCTCCTTCATCCAATAAGCTTTTCACCACACCCACATTCCAAATACTCTCACCATATTGCACTAAACCTACCACTTTCAAGTCATTGGATTGCTTCTGCACTTAATTAATCACAAAAGGACTCCCCTCACCTGCACTACCAATTTTTCTTCTCCCATCCATTTTAATGACCTCTTTAGATATCTGAATACTCCACTAGAAAAAAACTGGGACTACCATTAGCCATAAAATCCTAAAAAACTACTTTTGTAGAAATATTTGGCCTTTGAAACCAATGCCATAAGGGAATTGGGAAAAGTAACACAACGCGAACATTGCTTCGGTAGCATTAGCGAGTTGATTAAAGCCACATAATGACCTAAATTCAATACCATATCATATATCCTCTGGAATTATTTACAATTCTTACTATAGTAGAGGAAAGTAAAAATAAAATCAAAAAAATTCTTTAAGGACTTTTATTTTTGGCTCGAAATTATTGGCTAAAAATGCCTGCAAGATTCAAAAAACTTTTAATGCCTAATATGTTAATAATAGTACAAAGTTGTTATCCAGTTTACTTTCGTTACAGTGTGTTTAAATGAAGTGTATGAAAGGGTAATTATTAAAAGTATAAGCAATAGTAATGAACGAAAATGAATGAAAAGGAAAAGAAAGAGTACAACCCTTGTTTATGAGATAAAAAACATGAGTATAAATAACGAAACATAAAATTATTATTTCAAAGTTCAAATACTAAAATACCCATGTAGAAAAGTTAATGACAATTTGGGATTTTATAATTTCAATAAGGTTAAAAGTAGAAAAATTTATATAAAAATAATATTACGTTGCTTACATTCCGACTTGGGGTGTAAGCTTTGGAAGGGAAGGAAAGGTAAGTCTTACGCTTACTTACATTTCTTTATCCTTCATTGTCCCTCTTTATATCCCGTCCAAACAAGAGTAACAAATTACTCTTCCTTTACTTTCTCATCATTACCTCTCCTTACATCCCATCCAAACACACTTGAACTCCCTCTTTTCCGTTCCGCTTTTTAACCAACTTTCTCAACCCACCAATTTAAACATGCAAATTCTCCTCTCATTTTCGACCCACAAACCATCTTCCATCAGAACACTTCTACTAAACATCACTTTTTCCTTCCTTTTGCTATACTTCTCACTGATTTTATTACTTACATTGTCTTTCGGGTATTTCGTTGTTATTATGGTTTGGAGAAGTGTGTTTGCTTTGCAAATTATCATTAAACATTCTTATGTTATTGTTTCTTCACACTTGTGCTTCCAATAGAGTCTTGGAATAAGGGTTAATTAAAGCTTTATAATAGTTTAAGTTTTTATTTGTGAAAATATTCACTCAAAATTTTTATCATTAAAATGCTCCTAATAACCATATGAATGAAAAATGCACACTTGATTTATGCTTATTTAATGTCTTTATAATTATTACTAATTATATTTCTTTAATTATTTATCTATAATATTACCATATTTATGTTTTCTTCAAAATCTATCAACCACCACACAATCATACCTTTTTATGATTGATGTTTAGAAATTATAATTTTTTTATTTTTATTAAGACAATTATGTAGTCTATACTATTCCTCAAATCTCACCAATACATTTCAAAATAAAATATAGAATACTCTTATATACCAAAAGGCAAGTGTACATATCGGTGCAGTAAACGACTTTAAGAGCCCCAAGTGTCGACCTCACAGAGACATATTACTAGCTACTCACTATTAACTATTATTTAGCCTATCAAATGGAGTGAAAATAGTTAAAACTACTTAAATTAAAAATCAAACTAACTAATTAAATTAAAAGAAATAAAAAAAATAAGAGATTAAACCAATTACTAAAGGCAACACTTTGATCTCGAATCCCCAAGGTTATTTATTATCACTTGGGATTAGATTTATTGTTGTGTTTGTGGCTAGACCGTGGCAATTCTTAAATTATATCAATCTCTCTCTCAATGTAATTAACATCTAATATTAACTAAATTAACTTGAAATCTCTTTCTAAATTAAATTAATTAACATTGTATTAAAATTCTGTGAATTACTCTATTATGTTTGACCTTAATCCGGAGGATTTACGTCGATCTATCTCTAGATTTGCATTCAAATCCTTTTAATTATGAGTGATCTATCATATATTCGATCTCTCAATTAGCCTTATATGAATCAATATGTCAATTACAAGCGTGCGTTCAAGCAATCAACAATGGCACAAATAAGTCATAATTAAATCTCAGTCAACAGACATCTCAACAATAAAAAATAAAAATCCAAAATTTAATTAAACAAACAATGGTTCATCTCAACCTAAGTGTATAAGAGATTTAGTTCATGATTAATGAAAAAATAACAGAACAGATAGAAAATAACTAGTTAACGACAGAAAAAACCATAATGATTCTGCTATTGATGAGTCGGCTGCTCCTTAATCTTATCCGCTCTTTGTTCCAAATTGTGTTCTTCTTCGGTTGCCTTCAGAAAATTGGGTTTCTCCCTCTAAAATTGGTGGTAGAATGATGGATGATGATAAGAGAATGATAGAGAAAAGAGTTTATATGGCTAGAATGAATGTGTCCTACTAAAACTCTTTTTTCTTTTTTTCTTGTGTGAAAATACCAAAAATTCGTAACTTTATCCAATCACACGGTCATGAATTGTGACTGTTTAATATTACACTGGCGCGACCATGTCTTTGTAATGTGACAGACTCTTCCAAACTTGTCCATTTTAACTCTGTTTTGCGTAAATTTCGTCCATAAGTTATACAGAGTCATTACCTAACATGAAAATAATCAAACAAGAGATAAATAAATTATTTTTAATGATAAACACTCAGAATACATGTCAAAATCATAGCATTTATAGTCTCAAAATTTGTATGAAAGAGTGCTTATCAAACAACCACACAATTGAATTTTTGCTTGTCCTCAAGCAAAATAGAACAAAAATAAGAATCACACTAATCAACCAAACATCTTAGAAATAACATGAGGCATATATTTCAATTCAAAATAAATCTATCAAGCTCCACAAAAAATATGCAACATACAATCATCATCTCAATTCATCAAACTAAGACTTCAAACCATCCGATGCAAGCTACAAACCAATACAGTAAAATAATTCTAACCAATTCCTCAATCTATTATGTAACGGTTATTAAATCTCATTTAATTCATTTAGTTTCTACATTTAGTTTACCAATTACATCACACTTTGGACAATACATTGAAAATTCGATTGCCAAGTTCATTCTACATTTTTTCTCAAACTTATTCAATTTTTTATCTTTTTTTCTCTTTTTTTTTTCATACATCTCCTTTTTTTTTCAACAATACTCATGTCAAAGACAACGGAGTAATTATCAAATCCATGTATCAGATCGAAATATATATGTCCTACACTTGGCTTTAAATGGTTCTTTAAGGAAGGTTAGCTCTAGTCCCATTTAAAGCAGCTATATTCACAAGGGAGAATATTCTCGACCTTGTTTAAGCCAAGAGAGATCCATACCATATCACTTGAGCTCTTGGGATTAAAATTTTTTGCGTTGCGACTAACATTAACAATAAAATATTCAATTATAGTAACATGTTTAAACCCTTACCGAATAAACTGTTGGTATTGAATAAAATTATTCACATGTATTAACCTATAGCTCACATATTCTAATTATTCATGTTAATCTAACTCATGAAACAACAACTACATATATTATGTCTCAAAAAATTCAACAAATTTACTCAAAAATCGAAAAATTTTCCCCACAATCAATGCCTTAATAAATGTTCAATAAAATACGACCCCTACCCCACAATTAAACCTTGCATTGTCCTAAATGCAAAAAATAAAATTAAATATTATTTATGCAATTGAATAAGAAATGGGTAGAAGTAAATAAACAAGAAGTGGAGCTCTCTGGTTTTATCGCATTTGCAAAAATTTAAGTTGGTGGCTTTTTGTTCGGATGTCAAGTCAGTCAAAGGAAGTAAACACGATTCTCCTAAAAACAAAAGAAAAAACAAAACAAACAAAAAAGAAACAAAAATTTCGTAATAGAAAGAGCAAAGAAATTAAAACAAATTACAAATAACAATAAAAATAAAAATAAACAAGAAAAAGAAATAAATAAAAACAAAACAAAAATTAAAATGCATAAACTTAAAATATTGGATTGTCTCCCAACAAGCGCTTCTTTTACGTCCTTAGCTAGACGTGGTCAAATTATTGCCCGTCTCACCTTCGGTCTTGATTTTTTTGTATACAAAAGTGGTGCTTTTCTATTGTTTTTTGAGAGCTTATTGTCTAGTGGTTTTATCTCCTTTTCACAGACTCCCCTACGGTCTTTGTAACTCTGACTAGTGTGGAGCTCAAATTTTTAAAACATTATTCTCAATTTGAACTCACTTTTAAAATAAGAATAATAATAACCATACATTAATTTCTGAATAATATCCAATATCTTTCAAAACACAGATATGTAAAAACAGTTTTAGAAATTCACACTAATTTCCAAAGAATTGCTACTAAGCAATTTTATCAAATTCCAATTCTTTTACAAACAATCCTTGTTTTCAATTCACGTGCTCAAATCCTCCTCTTGAATCCTGCTAAACCTGCACAACATTAAAACAACCAAAGGGGTCAGTATATAGAATACTCAGTAAGTTGTAAACAAAATGTTGTTAAAATGTTGTACAGGGGAAATTACAGTCAGTATGGGGTGTGCTCAATAAACTTGAGGATGCGCTCATCTCTGATTTCCCAGTTGACACGTCATGTTATTTTAAACACGAGCTATACTTAATCATATTAGTTTCTAGGAAACACGATCGTGCCTCCTTGAGCACAAGGACGTGCTCGTCATATTTCCAGAATTTTGCCCAACAGCACGAAGGCGTGCTATCCAGCACGATGACGTGCTGAGCTACAGACTTTACCATTCTGATTTTGTTTCCTCGTTCTTTGAGTATTAGTTATGTGCTCTAATTCACATACCATCCATGTATATCATACATGTCATATGGACACTCAATTCTACATACAACACTCAATTAAGGGTTGTATCATAGTAAGCACAATCATACTCATATAAGAACCAACTCAAGCATTCTTGCTCATCAACATATCAAGCACAATTGCTCATCAACCTATCACATGTTTCATATCTCAATCTAGCATTCACATATCCGCAAACAAAAATAACATGCTAACATGAATACCATATATCAAGTGTATGCAAATACATAATAAACAAACACTTTTTCGAAGAAGAATGCCGAGCTTATATCTCTCCAATAATTGACCTCGAGGGCCACGACCATAAAGGCCAAATCACATCCTCGACCACAAGGGCCATGACTTCAAAGGCCACAATTCTCATAGTATCAAATATGCTCATCACATGCTCACAAAGCAAATCAAATGCTTCAATATTCATCGTAAATCTCATACGAAAATCAAACACGACATATAGCCAACCGAGCATGCAAATCAATCATATATCGACTATAAATCAATATTTATAATCACCGAGCATATTAACACAATTCATACATCACGGATGAATCAACAAAGCAAGAACATAATCAAACCAATTTCAATCTTACAATATCACATCTTTGAGTATTAGTTATGTGCATTTTATTTCTATAGCACTACGTACGTACATAAATGGCACACCTCGTGCCAATGCCATCATTCTTGGCACGGTTCACATGAATACTAACACCTCATGCTTTATTATTTTTACATGGAACTCTGGATGTGATTGAATGCATGGTTTAGTTTCCTTTTTAACACATCTCGTGCTAAATTGAATTCCAGGGCACAGTTCAAACTTTATGGCACGAGGCGCATGAATTTAGGCACGACTTATATTACTTTTAAGCACATCTCGTGCCAATTTAATTGAGGCACATTCAATTGATCCAAGCACGTTTCGTGCTTCATGTTTTCTTTATGTCGCGGTTTAATTTCATTTCAGCACATTTTGTACCATTTTAGTTTCATTCACGGTACAACTTGACAATGATGAGCATGGTTTGTGCTCCTATTCATGCTCTTCCATTATTTTCAATTTAATTCCATTTGCATAATATTTAATATATTACTTTTCGGGAATTACAACTAGTTACTGTTGGCATCTCCCTTTTTAGATCTGTAACCTATTTTGTAATATTTGATAATGACGGTTGTCTCTTATAATAATTATCCTGCATAATATTTGGCACTACAATTTTAACTGTATTAACACTAAAACACATATTTTCATTTATCTCAGTAGCCTCTCGTTTCACACTAGAATTATATAGAACTTTTCTTTGCTCTCCATTCTCAATATAAGCTTACCGTTACTAACATCAATAAGTGCCTTACTGTAGCAAAAAATGGCCTATTAAGAATTAAAGGCACTTCCTCATCCTCACGTATATCAATTATGACAAAATAAGTTTTGTAAATAAAATCACCAACCTTAGCTGTTTTATCATTGATAATACGAAGTGGATGTATAACTAACTTATCTGCCTGCTGTAATGTCAGTTTTGTCAGTTCGAGCTCTTCTAAGTTCGGACGCTTAAACAATAGATATGACATTAAATTTACTCCGGTTCCTAAATCTATAATAGCTTTCTCAATAGTTAAATTTCCAATAATATAGAAAATATAAAAATTACCTGGATCTTTCAACGTTTCTATTGGTTTATTGTAAACAATTTGAGAGCTATATTCTTTTAAATTCTCCCTGTTGAGCTCTTCCAACTTACTCCCACTTATCGGCTTATCCAAATTTATTTTTACTTCTTTCAGTACCTGCACCACATATTTTACAGCAGGTGATTCAAGTGATAATTTATCTTGTGACACCCAAAATTAATTCCTAATTATATTTAATTGATTCAAAACCACGAATTTTTTTTAAAACTAGTGTTTCAACAATACATTTATACATGTATACATATGGGTTGTTGAACACAATGACCTATGCATGATCAACGTAGTAAAGTTATGCGGAAATCGTGGCAAAAGTTTACAACAAGGAAAACATTTACTAACTGTGAATGTTCATGTAATCATGCAAATAGTCAAATCACCCATGCAACCATAAGGAAATACAAATCTGAATAAATCCTAAATGTACTCCGTCGACCTCGCTCGTGAAAGTCCTTTTACTCTTGCACACATCACAATCAAACAAGTAATGTGAGTAATTAAATACCCAGTAAGTACACCTACGACACACTTACCAAAGTAGTTAATGCTTAAGTACTCGTTGGTAAGGTGTGTTAGGTGCTTTAGAGATCAAGGATAGGGAATTCATCCTACCTTATCTAATTCAATATACACTAGTGTATTATCTGAGAAAAGGAAAAAACACCCTAGCAACATTTATTTCATCATTTATTAGTGCATTATCCAAGGTCAGAAACTCTAAGTATTAATTGTACCTAGTTGCCATACATTAGATCAATTATCAATGCATCTTGCTTCTTTATAACTTCATGTTTCTCATTGTGTATTGAATGGGAACGGTTTAGGAAAACCATTCTCCAACCCATTCTGACCTTCCAAAAAATTCCCTAGAAGTGAAATGATTTGGGAAACGGTTTACGTAAACTGTTCCCTAATCCATTTTGCCCTTCATAAAATTCGTTAGAAGTGAAACGGTGTGGGAAACGGTTTACAAAACTCGTTTAAAAAACGGTTCCCTCCTTCCCAGATTCCTCTGTAAGTGAAACGGCTTAGAAAATGGTTTACCCAACCCATTTCCCAACCCATTCTGACCTGCAAATTCTAAAAAATCAATAGCATTCGACACATCCATTTCACACAATAGTTCATAACATATACACCTCATTTCCAAACCATGCACACATTAGATGACCATCAATACGAGCAACATTCATAGCATTTCACAGCCAATTCACCCATCTATATTCTAATTCTCAAAAAACTACATGGCATCCATTCCAACACATATTCTCCATTCCAATAACATTACCATACCATAGCAAATGTGAATGAATGTTCAACATGAATGCGAATGCATGTGCAAGTCACACGAATGTATGCCTAGGGGTCTTTATTTATTTGTCTTGCACGTAAGAAAGTCCACTCTTGTAAGTTGGCAATTCCCCTTAATTTTGAGCTTTCGCTCGATTTGGCAATACCCCTTTAATTGTGAGTTTTTGCTCGATTTGGCAATACCCTTTAATTGTGAGCTTTCGCTCGATTTGGCAATACCCCTTAATTGTGAGCTTTCGTTCGATTTGGCAATACTCCTTAATTGTGAGCTTTTGCTCGATTTGGCAATACCCCTTTCATGAACATGCAATGATGCCCATGATATGTCCACATGACATGTAACAATGAAATGTAAACATTTCCAATCTATCATTAAACACATTATCACAATCATGATCATAGCACCAATCACTATCATTAAGTCACGTTAACACACTTATGATCATTTCACAACTCACACATATTCCATATAAAAATTCCATTCCAATTTCATAATCCACATAATACCATTGTAAACTTCACAACACACTCACAATTGTACCCTTGCATAGAGGCCGTTTAACACAAAACCATATAATAACAAACAACTCTTTCTTACATATCTACAAATGTGGGCGGTGGCAACTGGAAAGGGTGGCACGAAGGTCAAACATGTGTAGGAGGCGCAACAGAGGAAGGCAGCTCAGAGGGAGAGGAAAAGAGATTGTGGCAGAGAGAAAAGGAGGAAGCAGCGCGAGGAGAGTGAGGCACGGTGGCTAGGCCATATGACGGCCAAGGAGGGAAAAGGATGTGTGTGGTGGCTGCCTTCAAGGGAGGAGGCAAGGCAATTGTCCAACATGCAAGAGGGGAAAAGAGAAGCGACAATGGAGATGGTGGCAGCTATAGTGGAAGCTGCAGTGGAGAAAAAAGAAACAAAGATGGCTTGAGGGAGAGCAAGAGCGGTAGGTCGTGCGTGTGGTAAGGGAAAGGAAGGGAAGGGGCGGTTGGGAAGAGAAAGGAAGAAGAGTGGGAGAGGAATTATGGTCATAAGTGTGGGTAGAATTTTAGGGTTATGATGCTTATGGGTTTTGTCTGAAATACCCATGCCCATAAACTTTCATTACTTTTTTGCCCATTTTTTCTCTTCTTACCAATTTTTAATTTTCGTAATTTTTCATAACAAAAAATTGTATACTTATTTTCATTTTATTTTTAATTCAATTTAATTCGTATCCGCCTCCTATTATTTCTTTTTTTCCAAATGTTTTTCCTTCTCAATCTCGTAAGTTTTTGTACATACAAAAACTCGTATGCTTACATTTATTTAATAAATTTAAATTGAATCCATTCTTAAATTAAATAAATACCAATACACGAAAATCGTATTCTTTTAATACTCTCTTGTATTAAATTTTAATTTTAATTAAAAAATTTCCAGGACGTTACATACCTTGTGCTTTCTCAATCTCATCCCATTATATAAGCCTAGTTGGGTAGGGAATGTGAGGCTTATATTCTCTGAGCAACACTGATTTCTTGGGAGTTTCTTAACTTGGTTCTTGTGCGCTAACTTTTTGTTCATTACTGACAACCTCTTGCAAAATTTTTGCATTGACCTATCCACATGAGTTTACTTCAGTGCTACTTAGTAAGGCACCTTATGCTCATTCTGACATTGGTTTTACCACTTCCCAATTTGATTCTCTAAATTGCGTATTGTAGCTGACTAATTCTTAGCCTCATTCTCTAATTGAGTAAATCTTATTTCCGAGGCTTGCATAAACTTCGCTATTAATTCTTTTATTTTTTACATTTTGTCTCCTGACTGTTGCTGTTGAAATCTGAGAGGCTGAGTAGGATGATTCTGGTTTTGAACACCCCAAGAAAAAATAGGATGATTAATCCATACTTGGTTGTAAGTATTTCTATATGGGTTATTTTGTACTCTCATTGTTGTTCCCTCATATAGTTAATAGTTTTCACATACTCTTTACTAGTGTGACCTCCTCCACATATCTTACACTGGGATACCTAATTAACATATTACTTTACTGACAATTCATCAATATTTTTATCCAATAACTCAACTTGGACTGCTAAAGCTATCACTGCATCCATATCATATAACCCAACGGGTTTAGATGGCTTCACTCTAGAAGAATACCATATGTAATTGTTCATATCATCTCCTTAATCAATTCTTGTGTGGCTTCTGGTGTTTTATTATTGAGTGTTCCTCTTGCCGCTACATCAATCATTTATCTTATACTAATATTTAAGTCATTATAAAAACTTTGTACCTGTAACCAGACAGGGAGACCATGGTGTGGGCATCTCCTCAATAATTCCTTGAATCGCTCCCACATCTCATATAGCAATTCTCCATCCTGTTGAATAAATAAGGAAATATCATTCCTCATCTTTGCACTCTTTATTGGCAGAAAATGTTTTTGCAAAAATTTTTCTACCAACCTGTCCCATGTTGTGATGGACTGCCTAGGAAGTGATTGTAGCCATAACTAAGCTTTCCAATATAATGTGAATGGAAACAACCTTAGCTTAATAGTATCATCGATTACTCCATGCATCTTGAACATATCACATATCTCAAGGAAGCTCGTTATGTGTGCATTCAGGTCCTCATCATATAATCCGTCAAATTGTACATTCTGCTGCAACATCTGCATCAAATTAGGCTTGATCTCAAAGTTATTTGCAGCTACTGCAGGATGAACAATGCTAGATTCTGATCCATTTAAACTTGGTCTAGCATAATCTAACATGGTCATTGGCTAGAAAATTGGGTTCTGCTGAACAATTGATTTGTTGGCAATTGTAGATTCTCTTCAGCCATTGCTACTATCGTGTCTAATCCATCTTTCGTTTCCTGCAAGGAATTAAAACATGACCCAATGCAATTCTCAAAAAAGAAAGTGAAAACAATAAAAATAACAAGAACAAAAGAATTGAAAACAAAAAATTAAACAAACAAAAAAAATAAAACAAAAATCAAAATCAAAATAGCTAAATTAATAATGCCTAGTTTTAACTAATATCTATCCCCGGAAACGGTGCCAAAAACTTGATGGTCGTCTACTCTACGTTACCAAAAGGCAAGTGTACCTATCAGTGTAGTAAATGGCTTTAAAAGCCCCAAGTGTCGATCCCACAGAGACAGACTACTAGCTACACACTATTAACTATTATTTAGCCCAACAAATGAAGTGAAAATATTTAAAACTACTTAAACTAAGAATCAAACTAACTAATTAAATTAACAAAAATAAAAACAAGAGATTAAACCAATTAATAAAAGCAACACTTAGATCTCAAATCCCTAAAGTTATTTATTATCAATTGGAATTAGATTTATTATTGTTTTTGTGACGAGATCGTGACCATTCTTAAAATATATTAATCCCTCTCTCGAGGTAATTAACGTCTAATATTAGCTAACTTAACCTGAAATGTGGAACTCATTTTTTTAAATACCTGTTTTCTTGATAAACAATATAATTTATAGAAATGATATAAAATCAAGTTTAAAAACAGAGGAGAGAGAAAATAAAAGATATATACACGCTTTATAAATCAAAACACCGGCCCAAATCTGTTTTCCATTTGTAAAACAAAGCAGTAGCGGAAGCAAAATAGTTTCAAAACATTCAAACTAAAAACCTGCGTGTATATACAAATGTACAAATCCAAAATAACAAAAATGACAACTGAAGCTCAACCTCTGACGTAAACTCGGAAGGCTCTGATCAACACTGAAGTCCAGTGGCAACAACTACCTACGATCTGCACAATCATGTAAACAAAACGGGGTGAGTATAAACAATACTCAGTAAGTATTCTTAGCATTTATCACTTAAACATGATGTGCAGGGGAAAGTATATAATAACACGAGAACGTGCGTATCTATCTTGTCCATCGGCATCCCCGAATTCCAGACAATTCAAACCTTTCACACATTTATCACAATAGCACACAACTCTTTAACAGCACACAGCAAGACAATAGATCACACAGATCAAAAGTACAGATAGCACACAACAATCTAGAATCATATCTCACACAGAGATCAGTATTCAAATTAATACGAATCACACAGATTCAATCATCCACACAGGAAGATAACAATCATACAAT